>CAXHWN010002807.1:1077600-1355938 GCA_964020975.1 Hermodice carunculata | reverse complement strand
TAGAAGTTGGAATGATATCTCTATTATAGTGTTGAAGATATTCAAGATTGAAAATTTCAATTAAGAAAGAAAGAAAGAAAGAAAGGAAAGAAAGAAGAAAGAAAGAGGGAGGGAGGGAGGAAGAGAGAGAGAGAGAGAGAGAGAGAGAGATGAGAGAGAGAGAGAGAGAGAGAGAGAGAGAGAAGAAAGAAAGAAAGAAAGAAGAAAGAAAGAAAGAAAGAAAGAAAGAAAGAAAGAAAGAAAGAAAGAAAGAAAGAAAGAAAGAAAGAAAGAAGAAAGAAAGAAAGAAAGAAAGAAAGAGAAGAAAGAAAAAGAAAGAAAGAAAGAAGGAAAGAAAGAAAGAAAATGTGTGTGTTGACACACACACACTTTAATGATAGAATGCATGAGCAGGGATCTTGAGCATTTCCTGGACTGTGTAATTGTATATTTATATGTAGCCCAAAATGTTTTCTTTAAGAGCCACTGACTGACTGGTGTCCAGAAAGAAAACATTAACTTATAATAAAATTACCAAACACACATAGCCATTCATCAATGCAGCCAATGTTTATATGACAAAATTAACTCATTCAGTGATGAACCCAAAGGATATGCTCAAATTTCATTGCTAATACAATGTGTGAAACAAATAAAAAAGCTCAGAATATCACAAATCATGAGCAGATATTATATTCTATTATGATTGTCAGAAATTTTAAATCAGAACCCCCTAATTTAAAAGATAAGAATACTCAGTATATCCCTTTGATACAAATTTTACTGACAGTAAATGAAGACTTCTGTCCTGAATGAGTCCAGGGATGCCGCATTTTCAAGGGTCATTTTGATGTCACATCTGTAAAATATATACCAGGATTTGGCTTGTTTGCAGTTTATTGAGATGTGATACCCCTGTAAAAATGTCCCACAGGTCTTACAATGTTGATGAAGGCTGTGGATTATGAGTGAAATCTATTGGGGGGTAATAAAATACACATAAACTTAAGGAGGAAAGGGTAGGGTTTATTTTGATGTGGTTACACTTGCCAGGACTTTGGAATAAGCTTGCCATTTGATACCCAACATTCACTGTCACTGGTCATGTGTGTTTGGTGGGGTGGCAGACACATAGCAGGGCAGCCTCCACAGTAAAATAGTGTCCCTGCAGCCAGATTATTTTGTAAAAAATCAATTATTTGGACGCTACAAAAGTGAAAATAAAACCCATATAAATGTCTCCAGCAGCACCCATGTGGACCTGTTTACAAACACCACTAACTATAGCAGCCGGGTTGAGTGGCAGGGCAAGAGATCAGTGATAGGCTGTTTGGCCCATCAGCACTGTGGTCACAACCAATGAGACGGCCCCCAGAGCTCAGGTTAGGTGGAATGGACTGTATACTATATAACATATTGAAGATTTAAAACTTTAATTAGCCCTCATTTGCATAATTTGAAATAGCCCTCATTTGCATAATTTTGAAAAGCATGACCTCTCATATAAAAAGGCCAGACTTTATCTATAGAAGTATAATTGTGCCAAGTTTGAGTTTCTACGTATTATACTTTTCAAATGAAATGTCGGACAAATTGCCTGTAAAGAAAGAAAGAAAGAACTAGAAAAGATGATTTGCTGCAAGGCAAATCAGTGTGTGTGTCTTCAAAGCATATTGGTATGGCAATGTACAACTATTTCATAACACAGGAGTAGAAGTTGGAATGGCATCTCTATCTATTACAGCTTTGAAGTTATTTAAGATTTAAAATCTCTAATGGTGCTTTTAGCATAATTCAAATAGCTACAACTTTTGGTTTAGATTCATTACATGCGCAATGGTCAGGAACCCCCTAGTAGAAGTTAAACTGACATGAACATGAACCAAATCGGATGAAAATTTACCAAGTTTTGGCAAGATGAAACTTTCAAAGCTCCAATGACCTTGACCTTTGCCCTTTCGAGGTCACATGTTCTAATAAAAATGTGCAGTGTTGCAATACCTACAATTTGAGTCTAACATGATTAGAATTGGATGGAAAATAGCCAAGTTGTGACTGGATGAAACTTTCAAAGGTTCAAATGACCTTGACCTTTGACCATTAGAGGTCACACATAAAATTTAAAATATGCAGGGTTACAATAGCTACAATATGAGCCCAACATGATCAAAATTAGATAAAAATTGACCAAGTTATGGCTAGAAGAAGGCCACCAAGGAAAGTGGCCTTTGACCTTGAAATGACCTTTGACCTTGAGATGACCTCTACCTGAAGTGACCTTGACCTCAAAAATGACATTTTGGCTTAAAATTGACCTTTGACCTTGACATGACCTTTGACCTTGACATGACCTTGACATTTGAGACGACCTTTACCTTGCTATGATTGAACTCCTATACACTCGGGACCACATCTACTATAGTATACAAGATATTGAAGATTTAAAACTTTAATTAGCCCTCATTTGCATAATTTTCAAAAGCATGACCTCTCATTATAAAAAGGCCAGACTTTATCCATAGAAGTATAATTGTGCCAAGTTTGGAGTTTCTACATGTAATACTTTTCAAATGAAATGTCGGACCAATTTGCCGGTAAAGAAAGAAAGAAAGAAAAAGAAAGAAAGAAAGAAAGAAAGAAAGAAAGAAAGAAAGAAAGAAAAGAAAAGTGTGCGCTGACACACACTTTAAAGAAGAAAGAAAGAAAGAAATAAAGAATTCCTAGAAAAACAGAAAAAGTGTGTGCTGACACACACACTTTAATAAAGAATTCCTAGAAAAACAGAAAAGTGTGTGCTGACACACACACTTTAACTAGAAAAGATGATTTGCTGCATAGCAAATCAGTGTGTGTGTCTTCAAAGCATATTGGTATTACATGTACAATGTACAGCTATTCCATAACACATGGGTAGAAGTTGGAATGGCATCTCTATCTATTACAGCTTTGAAGCTATTCAAGATTTAAAATTTCTAATGGTGCTTTTTAGCATAATTCAAATTGCTACAACTTTTGTTTTAGATTCATTACATGCGCAATGGTCAGTAACCCCTAGTAGAAGTTAAACTGACATGAACATGAACCAAATCGGATGAAAATTTACCAAGTTATGGCAAGATGAAACTTTCAAAGCGCCAAATGACCTTGACCTTTGCCCTTTCGAGGTCACGTGTTCTTATAAAAATGTGCAGTGTTGCAATACCTACAATTTGAGTCTAACATGATTAGAATTGGATGGAAAATAGCCAAGTTGTGACTGGATGAACTTTCAAAGGTTCAAATGACCTTGACCTTTGACCTTTAGAGGTCACACATAATTTTAAAATATGCAGGGTTACAATAGCTACAATTTGAGCCCAACATGATCAAAATTAGATAAAAATTGACCAAAGTTATGGCTAGAAGAAGGCACCAAAGAAAGTGCCTTTACCCTTCAAATGACCTTTGACCTTGAGATGACCTCTACCTGAAGTGAACCTTGACCTCAAAAATGACATTTTAGCTATAAATTGACCTTTGACCTTGACATGACCTTGACATTTGAAATGACCTTTACCTTGCTATGATCGAACTCCTATACACTGGGGACCACATCTATTATAGTATATAAGATATTGAAGATTTAAAACTTTAATTAGCCCTCATTTGCATAATTTTCAACAGCATGACCTCTCATTATAAAAAGGCCAGACTTTATTCATAAAAGTATAATTGTGCCAAGTTTGGAGTTTCTACATGTAATACTTTTCAAATGAAATGTCGGACAAATTTGCCGGTAAAGAAAGAAAGAAAGAAAGAAAGAAAGAAAGAAAGAAGAAAGAAAGAAATAAAGAATTCCTAAGAAAACAGAAAAGTGTGCGTTGACACACACACTTTAACTATTCCATGACACAGGAGTAGAAGTTGGAATGGCGTCTCTGTCTATTATAGCTTTGAAGTTATTCAAGATTTAAAATTTCGAATACTGCTAATTAGCATAATTTAAATTGCTTCACAACTTTCATTTTTAATTCATTAGGTGCGCAACGGTCAACAACCTGCTAGTAGAAGTTGGAATGACATCTCTATCTATTATAGTGTTGAAGATATTCAAGATTGAAAGTTTCCAATACTGCTCATTTGCATAATTAAATTGCTACAACTTTTGCCTTAGATTCATTAGATGCGCAATGGTCAATAACCCCCTAGTAGAAGTTAAAATGACATCTCTACCTATAATAGTTTTGAAGATGTTGAAGTTTTAAAATTTCAAATGCTGCTAATTAGCATAATTTAAATTGCTACAATGTTTGTTTTAAATTCATTAGATGCGCAATGGTCAATAACTCCCTAGTAGAAGTTGAAATGACATCTCTATCTATTATACTTTTGAATATATTCAAAGAAAGAAAGAAAGAAAGAAAGAAAGAAAGAAAGAAAGAAAGAAAGAAAGAAAGAAAGAAAGAAAGAAAGAAAGAAAGAAAGAAAGAAAGAAAGAAAGAAAGAAAGAAAAGAAAGAAAGAAAGAAAGAAAGAAAGAAAGAAAGAAAGAAAGAAAAGAAAGAAAGAAAGAAAGAAAGAAAGAAAGAAAGCATATTGGTATGGCAATGTACAACTATTCCATAACACAGGAGTAGAAGTTGGAATGGCATCTCTATCTATTATAGCTTTGAAGTTGTTCAAGATTTAAAATTTCTAATGGTGCTATTTAGCATAATTTAAATTGCTACACAACTTTTGTTTTAGATTCATTAGGTGCGCAATGATCAATAACCCCCTTGTAGAAGTTGGAATGACATCTCTATCTATTATACTTTTGAAGATATTCAAGATTTAAAATTTCAAATGCCCCTAATTTGCATAATGTTAAAATCTTCATTCCTTTGTATAAAACGGTCAAACTCCTTGTATGGAGGTACAATCATGCCAAGTTTGGAACCACCATGCATGGTTAAAGTGGTAGGAACTTTGTCCACATGCTGCCCAGGATGAGAATCGAACCCTTGTCGCAGAGGTGAAAGGCGATCGTCTTACCGCTCAGCCAACCATGCATCCGATAAAGCCCCAGCAAAGTACTACTTCAACTGCAAGGCATGAAAACTAAGGAAGCAACTGGCTATGATGGTATCTTGGTGAAGATACTACAAATATGCAGGAACACTATTGCTTCTATCCTTGCTAAACTTTTTTATATGAGCACTGAGGCCTGTGCACTTTCAAGCCAGTTTAAGATGGCTACATGTAATGTAAATCTTAAGCATACAGTGAAAGACCCACTTAAGGTGTGCTTGAGACCTTCAAATCAGTGAAATTGAACTTTTGCTACTTTTGAGATGATGAAGTACTAATCTTTATCAATGCCAAAAAGTTTCACTGTAACATGTTTACTTCTATGCAAAACTTTAAGGTGAAAAAGTGTTCCTGCTTTATAGTGAATCAATTAATTGGCTGTTAGATGTGGTCCCTTAATGGTCATGTTTAGATAACAGTCAAAGCCTCACTGGATGTGTTTTTAGAGGTGAGCAGATTATTTCACTGCAGTTATTGTATTGTATATTTGTGCCCCAGATCGCTGCCATGGCCCACCCTAACCCCCTCGACATGACTGAGGTGGAGCATGACCTGGCTCACTCACTGGAGGCTTCATCAGGCCCACAGACACCTGCCACCATGAACACGTCAGTGGACGCTGTCATCGACTTCACAGGAGGCACAGCTGGTCAGTAAAACTCATCACTTGTATATTCATGATTTTGAATGTGATCTGCTTGTATGAAATAAGAAGGTGTGTGGGCAGCTGCTGAGGTGGGCCCCCAGGCAGTGGTCAGGTTTGGCAGCTGCCTATCATCACAGTGTGGCCGGACTGTAGCTGTGCCTTGGTGCATTCTGGGTACAGCCAGCAAACCTCAGCACATTGACAACGTACATCACTATAATTTTCAAACGGGAAACTCGTAGGTTGGTACATCAGTGTTAGGTCCCTGCAGGTACAACATTGCAGCCTCTGCAATGTGCCAGGTCACATGTATGTTACTTCAGGTGCAAAGTCACCAACAATAGAATTTGGAATTTTATACATTTATACAGATAAATGTCACTGGTGTAACCATACGTAAGTGTGGAACTCTTTCATCAGGTTTTAGCCTTGTACACTTGTATGGTGATGTCCCTGATTTCAGTATCTCTGTCATAAATACAGTGATCCCCATCTTACAAGGCCACCTAAAATTCAGCCAAGAAGAGGCGTAATGTGGAGTGGCCTCTCTAGAGGGGGACAATGCAATGGAATTGCCATCCCTTTTTTTTAGAACTGGTGGTCTTAATGAGGGGTGACCTATGTGGGGAGGTGCCTTAGGAAGAGAGGCACCACTGTGTAGCCCATTTACAATATATTCAAAAGGTGTCACATACTTCAAATTTTGGATGCTTGATCCAAATTCATTGGTGTTGATGGTCAAGGTTTTTTTTCATGTAAATATGTCCTTGTCATCGAGGAATGCAGTGTACGACTCAGTCCCTGTAGGTTTCTGTATAAAACCAGTATTTATGTTTGGCTAATATAATGGGATTTTGTGTGACAGTGCTTCCTCATTATAATGCTGATGATGAGGTCCAGGGAGTAGACATGTGATAGAAAGACTAGCATATAGCAAGGGAACAGCATACTAGACATATAACAGAAAAAGTGTGGAGAGGGAGCTAAAGGACCTGCCGTGTTATATCAGTCCACCTTGTCATGAGTAGCCTTATGTACAGGGAGCACTGTACTTGTGCGTAAACATGAGAGGTTGTGTGCGTAACATCTGTGATTGAATCAATGAGAATATCGATCAAAAGACACACACACACACCATGTAAACTTTTAATATTTATGTCAGGTACACACTGGATGGAGGTATAGGTTTATTTGCAGCCAGCTTTTTATAAGTTTATACGAAACTTGTCTCTTGAAAGACTACCCCTAGGTATGTCCTAATTATGGTCCGATCCGCCAACTGGTGGCACCATATTTGTATTTAATACAAACATCCCAAACTGATGCATTAAAGAAATTAACAAATATGACGTTCCTTCATAGGCCTACTTATAAATGTACAGGTAGCCCACATTATATGAATCTAAAAACACAAATCAATTTTACCAAACATGAGTTGATGCTGAACTTGCCTGACATTATGGCCTGAGAGACCAGCAGCCATGACAGACAACCCACTAGAATGCTGTACTTTGTACTTTTCATGTCACTCAGGTCTCCCAAGAGAAACTACCTGTAGAGACAACAATTTGATTATTTCTTGGGAGCAGTCTTTCAAGACAGGTTTCATTGTAGTTTTATTTATAGCTCAGCTGACATGTCAGTCAGCTGAGCTTATAGAATAGGTGGTGATCCATTGTGCTTCATCCCTCTTTTCAAACTCTTCTCAAAATTGTCTGCTGTATTCATTTGAAACTTGATGGGGATGTACCTTGGGAGGGTGTCTATCAAGTTTGTTCAAACAGTCATGGCCCAGTTGTTTTTGGATTTTTTTTAATGAATTTTTGGTTCATTTTTTGGCAAAATCTCAAAAAAGCGTCTACTCTAAAACGGACAGACCAATTGTGTTGAAATTGGACAGGGATACTTAAGGAGACCCCTAGATTTTCATTTGTTCAACAGGTGGTAGTGCAATTTTGTTCTAATTTGTTTTTCTCTTTTTCTTTCTTCTTCTTCTTCTTCTTCTTCTTCTTCTTCTTCTTCTTCTTCTTCTTCTTCTTCTTCTTCTTCTTCTTCTTCTTCTTCTTCTTCTTCTTCTTCTTCTTCTTCTTCTCTTCTTCTTCTTCTTCCTCTTCCTCTTCCTCTTCCTCTTCCTCTTCCTCTTCCTCTTCCTCTCCCTCTCCCTCTCCCTCTCCCTCTCCCTCTCCCTCTCCCTCTCCCTCTCCCTCTCCCTCTCCCTCTCCCTCTCCCTCTCCCTCTTCTTCTTCTTCTTCTTCTTCTTCTTCTTCTTCTTCTTCTTCTTCTTCTTCTTCTTCTTCTTCTTTTACAAATTTTTTGCTTGCTATCATTATTTTCAACTTCTTTTCCAAACCTGTATCTTCAGTTCTTTTGAAACTTGGTGGAAATGTAGCTTGTGGAAGAGTCAAACAAAAGTATTCAATAGTTGATGATATTGGCAATCTCTGATCAGGGCTCAAAGTTAGGCAATTTTTTTAGGGGCCAGCATCCATCATGCGTAATTATACTCCATACTAAAATTTAGTTGCCATAGCCTAATATTAATACCCAGGGGTAATTTTTGGTGGCCGCTGGCTACCCACAGGTAGCAAAATTAAGCCCTGCAGATTTTCAATGTATATTTCAATTCGAGTAATTATCAGTTTATGCTGTTGCATAATTCCCATCAATTACAATGCAAGTCCTTTGGGGTCACGATGGTAAGTCACATTTTTGACTTTTTCTCTAAAACTGTCAACCAGATTCACTGCAAACACAGTGGGGATCTTCCATGGATGCCTCTTAACCTATATTGTTCAATATTTTTTTGTTCGTTTTTTTTTTTAATCTTACAAAATCTCCAAAACTGCAAGTCCAACTGCTTTGAAATAGCATAGAGAAACTTCTGGGGCCCTTTGGACCTTAATTTGCTCAACAGGTGGCACTATGATATCTTTCTTTATTTATAAAATTTATATGTTTTCACTTTTCTTGACTTTTTAATGCAGCTGACCAAAGGTTGCAGAGCTTATGCGATCACTCATGTCTGTCCATCCTTCTGTCCGACCGTCCATCCATGAACTTTTTGCGTGTGAGTGCAATACAGTCCATAGTTATTAAGGTAGCCCCGTATAACTTTCAGGACTTATCAAGTGTATGAAAATCTACCTCATATTTTATATTGGTGGTGCCACCTGCAGTATTATGTAATCTATGGGTCAAAAAATGGGAAAATCTTGTGACCGCTCTAGCATCCTTAATCTTTATCCTTTTGTTTCACATTGTAGAGTCAGAAAAATGGTTGTAAAGGGATTTTACCATAGTTAGACATTAGATTTTTTAATTTTAAAAAATAGTCATTTTTTATGCTGGCACCACTGTCCTCTGTCTGTCTGTCTGTCCTGCATCCAATATGAACTTAAGTCGTGCATATTTCCAAAACTATTCAACCTACAGTTATGAAACTTTACAGGATTGTTAATCCCCATATGAATATGTGCACCTAGGGTTTTGTTTGTCTGTACAACAAGGTCAGACATGCAGTTCTTTTTACAATATGAGACAGTAAGTCACAGGCAGTTAAAGAAGCGAGAAAGAGCATCATCAGTTGAAATGAAGAAAGGTTCACATTAGCCTTACCACAATGCACAGAGACCCAGTCAAGGTTCACATTAGCCTTACCACAATGCACAGAGACCCAGTCAAGGTTCACATTAGCCTTACCACAATGCACAGAGACCCAGTCAAGGTTCACATTAGCCTTACCACAATCCACAGAGACCCAGTCAAGATTTGTTAAATTTCCTGCGGTCACATGTACATGTGTACCTTTTATCACATTTTACTTTTGTTCATTTCAATTGTGTTTTGTTATGACATTTCTTACTTTTTCCAAGTGGCCCTATAAATAATGACAGGTGGGCGTGGTGTGGGCATCTGTGTCCTATGGACACTTTGCCGGGTTTTTAAAGTTTTTTTTTTTTTCGCTGTTATTAATGCATAAGCCTGGTAAGCTGACTCAACATGCATGGAAGAAAAAAGCAAGAAGCCAAATTGTTGAGGCTGACCATTGTCCTGTGAAGTGACTTAATGACAGCATAGCCAGGCCAGGAAGTACTTGTGCATATACCTGACTGTATAGTTGGTACATTGTCATCTTTATGATATCTTATTGTTCGTGCAGTTCACATTTCCTGAGCTGTGGCTGTGTAGCCACCCAGGTACCCACCTCAAACACTTCCCAGCTGGGCTCTCCAGGGAACTGTGGGAGCTTCTTTTTTCATCCACAAATGTCAAACCAAAAGGTCAGTTTCTGAGCAAAACAGTATGCCACTGTTAAAAAAGTACCTGTATGCACCATCTTTGTTGCTAGTAGTTGGTCACTGTGTACAGCTCATGACATCACCCTGACAACATAGCATTTCAGTTTTGACAGTAGGCCTATCACTTTTTATTCCATCCTAAAATACAGATTTTTGTCTGCATTTTCTTGTGCACAACTTAATAACATCAACAAATACAATTATATGCTCAGAGTCAGTTGACAAAGTACACTTGCAAAGTTGTGTAGAACGATGCTCATTAAGTTGATTGTCTGGTAGCCCTGCGTCACTGAAATTCCAGTCAGGGTAGGTAAGATTTTGCTTTTGCAAGTAGGATTTGTTGAGCAGGTGGGCAAGTGAGTTGGACCAGGGGGGCAAGTATGATATCAAAGTAACTTGCCCAGAGCTCTGGAGTAGAAAAAACTATTGATGAGCCCAACAGGAATTGACAGAAACAGCCATCCTTGTTATTTGATCTTGAAGATGATTCTCTGGGCCCGAATGCATAAAGGAGGTGTAACTAACCCATGGTATAACTTAAAACAGTTTTAGTTACCCCTCAGTTCATGGTGTAAGAAAATCGGTATGCATATAAGCTGCTGTAGTTATACCCGGGGTAACTAATCCATGGGGCAATTACACCACTGTATAAATGAAGACCTTGGTACGAGTTTTAAACCCCTTTCCTGACACTGGCCAGCTGACCTGTCCTAGGTGAGCACAGTGAGGACAGTCATGTGACTGCTGTCCCCTTTTATTGACAGATTGCATTATGTTACGAGGGGGGGGGGGCGAGGGGCTTCATATTTATGTTTGTCAAAATGAAAAGGAGTGTATGCTCAGTGGTCAATAATGGAAATGTTACTGATTTTAAAACTGTGCATGATAAACAATAAACTTATGTGTGTGCATTTAGTCCTAAAAATGTGTCTGTGTTATGGATAACATGATGATGTAAGTGATCATTGGTATTTCAATAGAATATTAAAATTTCCTATCACCCCCATATGAATAATAACCCCCTTTTTTGCAAGTCCAGGTACCACAACAACCATGGCTGTACAAGGCGTGGGCAGCAAAGCCAAAAAGGAGGAGGGGAATTGGCAACATGAGGAAAAAGAACACAAATTGCATAAAATCAATTGTACCCCTAGACAAAAATTTGGTTCCTGGGGAGTGGTCTATATTATCGTTTCAGATAGTTTGCACATCTTAAAATTGAATATTGTGGGAACGAGCTAAAATAAACTTGTGAATCTATACCCACTTACAAAACAGCGTAAAACATCTGAAAAAAAATCTCTAAATTGATTCGATGTTCTGTTTTTACAAATCTAGACATCCATACGATTATAAAAATATATAGTTTTATGGGTGAAATGATCAATTTATATCAGCTGGACGAGGTTAAAGTCAGCAGAGTTGGCCAGTGTTATAAGTTCAATGTCCCTTTGGTAGCTGCATATTGTAAGAAGTATTCAAATAGACACATGCAATATATACATTTTTAAACAAGTAATGGTCAGTAGATTGTGGAAAAGGCAAACATTTTTATCCTTTCACAAATTGTCACATAAATAACAGTTTATTTGATCAGAAAATAAACTTCTGTGAATGACCTTTCATTAAATGTATACTTTGCATATGTTTGTATGCACACTTTTTACTTTATTGAACATGAAAAGAGATATTGCACTTATTATACTGTGGCATAACTAGACCACCTGAAACAAATGGCAGCCTTATTAATGCAGACCCTTCAGTCAATATTTCATATTGAAGATGTCTAGTTTTTCTATTTGGTTGTTGAATGTGTAGACTGTAGACTCTAGTGTTAAAAATGTTTTTCATTTTACAGCAAATATTCTAATATTATTGCAAAATATCTGAGAAAATGTCACACATTTCGCAATATCAGAAGCATTGTTAAAGAAGGAAAAGTATGCTGACACTTAGAATATGTCGACGCAGGCAAGGTCATTTGATGGTTTACGTATTTGAAATTCATTTTGCCACACAGTTTGCTATGATCATTTATATGAGTGAAAGCATAATCTGTGTTTTATATGTCGCATGAACTGTATGCTTAACTCACTAGGTAAACACATGATTGGCACAAGTGGTACTATTAATTTTGTATTGTACCACAGAATATAGGGTCGGTGGACATATATCTCCTTCAATACAAAGGTTTTAAAAAGATAATTCAGTTTGCATTTTATGTTTGTAAATATTGTTTAATGGTGTTCTGCTTGACCTCTCGTCATATTATGATAAGCGATAAGTAGTCCGCACCAGGAACTCGAAGGGGCCCGTCTGCTCATCTGTCCGTCCTTGCGAAGGGGCTATTCTGTGCCATATTTCCTATGCCCTTGGGCCCATGCTAACCTGATTTTGTGTGTAGACGCTTCCTTGAATAGCCGAGTGTCATGCACCAAAATTGGGTCACTGTGACCTATTTCCTGACCTTTAATCCCACAAGAAGTTTCGGCTTGTCAAGCCATATTTCTTAACTATACTTACAAGACATCTAACACACAACTTAACAACCAAATTGCATTAAGCCGGACAGAGTTACTAAGTAGCCGGCAAATTAAAAAAAAAAAAATGATTGAATATTCGAGTAAATGTATTTGTGAACAAAATCTTGCCATAAAACCTTCATCTTGCCTATGAAAAGTAACTTCCATTTTTCTTATTGCACTTACAACATACAAAAAGCAGTTAACTTATCTGAATAATGATAAACCTCACCTCTTTTGAGCACAACTTTTAATGTATGTATATATGTATATTTGTTTAAAACCATGTATGTCTTAATCGAATGCATAGAAAAACAAATGTCAATAAATGTTACTCTTCATTGGTCAATGTAGCCGCCCAGGAAAAATCAGAGATAAAACCTTTAGAATTACAATACTTGGCCTAAAAACTCTGGAAACCTGTGTACAGCGCATGAAAAATTAACCTCAGGAATGAGATACCGAACTCCACCTCAATTTTTTTTTAATTAAAAAAAAATAATAATAATAAATAAATAAACAAAATTAGTTACAGAAATTTCCTTTAAAATTGAAATCGTTAATAAATTTTGAGTGTATATATTGAAGGTCTGACCTACAGTGACTGAATACCTGCATTGCAACCGTACAAAACGACCTAAACCACTTGACCATGCTTCACATCCCCTGTACTTACTTCACCCCTTTTTCGTCATGTAGGATACTTTATTGCGTAAAACATTCAGAAAAATAATTCTCGCTTTACTTCGAAACCCGGAAATATTACAATTGTGTTCCATAAGACCTAATCCAAGGACATTTCGCTGCTGTACATTCTACGGGATAGGCGTTTGTCATGCGCTAAAAATTGGGTCAGTATGACCTGTACCTTTGTCTCTGCATATGATTTTACCTTAACCAGGTCTAATATCCTATACGCTAGCCCGCACCAACCAAATCTTGTTTGTAAACTCAATATCTGTGTCATGCGCCAAAGTTGGGTCACTGTGACTTATTTCTTGCCCTCACCCCACATAACGTTTCACCTTGTCCTATACTAGCCATGTTGCCTGTTTCATAAGAATTTATTCTACCTTTGGTGGCTGGACACTTCATGGCACAGGGACCTTGATCTTTGACCTCTTATATTGTTTTAGTTTGTCCAGGCTATACTTTACATACTGTAACATGTACACCTACCATGGTGTGTTGACACATTATAGGTTAGGGGTGTGTTGCACACTGAAATTGGGTCAACTGTATTACCTATTCTCCATTGAGGGATTATGTATTGCTATTTAATACTTGATTTTGTTTAAAGTGAGCTTTACTGCAACATTATTCGGTCACTTGTGACGTTAATTTACTGATATTGTTTCAAAGAATGTTGCATATTATATAAACATTCATACTTTTAGTTGAATTTGTTATTTTAAGCAAAACATGGGACTGAAAAGTTGAAAAGATCACTTTTGTTTTTTGCAGTGAATTGAACTGTTGGTACAACATGCAACTAGTCATGTATTTTAACAGTTAGATGATATTGATAATGAATTTCATTTGTTAAACCAGGCTAAGTTAAAATCTTAGTTTGATCTTGATTCCACTCAAGGCAATTTTTTCAATGAAAATAAAAGAATAGTGCCTTCATATATGCCTTGATGAGCGCAAGAACAGTTTTGCAATAAAATATTTAATTTCAATTAAACGGTCATTGTTTTTCATACTACATTTGGCATGTTTGAATAATGTACACACAGTAAAATTTTGTTAATGGTAACACAAGGTATGCAAAATGGAGCTGATCTTTCGTACTGGTGGTATCACTATTTGGCATTTTACCATAACTGAACCTTCATGAAATGTACAGTGGTATGATTATTTACTTTACATATCATAACAGGTCTCTTGTATACAAGGAAATTAACTTCCACTGGGACTTACGCCTCCGTTAAACTATTGCCTGGCAGGTTTAGAAATCTGGGGCAGTTTAAGCCCATTTACACCATGGATTAAGCTATACTTCCTTCTTGCGTACGGATTCTTGAACCAGGTGTAACTTTGCACCAGGGGTAACTTTGCAACGGCGTTTTTCCATGCAGATTTGACTTTACACCATGGCTGTTACCTGGAATAAGCTAAACCACAGCTAAACCACCTTTATGGCTACGGGCCCTGGTGTTTGAAACTAAGTTTGTGATCACTTAATTATGACAGCTGGAGGCAAAACCACCTGCAAGTTATGATCATATATATGGTGTGAATGATGCCTGTAACCACCATTTCAATTAAGCTATATACATAGTCATACGTACATACATACATACATACATACATACATACATACATACATACATACATACATACATACATTCATATATTATATCATACCATATTATGATGTTGTTAATCAAGGGCTTCCATATTGGCCCAGTTACAGGTCCTTGGTCAGCCTGAGGCCAATATGCTGACCGAGGACCTGTAACTGGGCCAGTATGAAAACCTTTGATTAAAGATAGTGTTAATGATTCACTATGAATGATTTAGCATCAATACATTATGTTTGGCCAAAATGAAAACCTTCCTGCCCCTAGTCTTCCATGAGTGATATTTTGTGACATTTTGTTGTCAGCTTGACCTATTTGCAGGCCTGGCACTTGGTGTACACTTTCAATGTCCATCTGACCATGCATCTACATCCTGTGGGTGAAGATATTTTGTTGCTAAATTATCTGCGAGTTCTTCTTCTGCCAGAAGATTGTAGCACATGATGTCTTGTGCAACTAATTGTAACATGTCTTGCCCATTGCTGGGGCACTCTGTCATCACCCACTCAATCGCCTTTATTGAACCTGAAGTGTCGGACATACAAAGTTTCAATTTGTGATGTCACTCATTTTGGCTGAGTGGTATATGGGCCCCATTTGCATTGATCAGCGAAGCAGTGGTGCATGCACCGATGAATGCGGGAACCACATTATTATTAAACTTGCATAATCCCAGCTTCATGATATAGGTCCAGCTTTCCCATATATATAGGCCCAGTTCAAGTCATCGTACAGCATAGGCCAAAATTAACATATTGATGCTATGTTACCCATGGTCAAATAATAAATCAGAGGTCTCTGCAGCTTGTCACCAGGTTGGGGCAATTTAATTCAAGAAGGGCACTTGCTAATATGGATAGGGACTACATGTGGGCACCTCAAAAATAAGCTACTAGAAACAGAGCACACTTTTGAAGCAAATCTCAGGAAATGCTTAACAATTGTATCCAAATTCAGGTGAAAATTAGATATTTGGAGTAATGTCAGTATTAGTAAGTATATTTACCTCTCTACCATCATTTGCTTAGACCTCTGTGTCTGGGTTGAAAGCCTGTGAAATAGAATATAGTTCGCTCACTTGATTCTTGAAGACCTGATGGTCCCATGGAGCGATCTCTAGGTTCTGATGGAACTGGTGGTGACTCCTGGTGCGCCTGCTCACTGCGGTATCCTTCCTCTTTTGGAGATTGGTCAGTTGATGTCATCTATAAGAGGAATTGGGGTTGTTCGGATGGGCTTCTCCAGTGGTGGAGAGGTAAGTATGCTTACCAATACTGATATTACTCCAAATATCTCATATTAGTTATGTAACGTTACCTCTCAACCACCATTTGCTGATATACAGGCATATAGGTAGAGGGTGTAATGTTACTGGCATACTGACCCATATGACCACGGGGACCGGCAGCTTGGGGTTAGCCATTAGTCTGAGTCTGAAGGAAAAATATTAGAGCTACCTGGAGTTGAAGCCGCCAACAGCAGAAAAATGCTGAAACCGGAAACCCTCCCCGATGCTTGCCCACTAACATGACAGCTGTCCGTTTTGTTGGTAGACGCTATCAGTTTCAGCTCCATGAGACCTGGAAAACTTAAACAGTACCTAGTCGCAAAACTGGTGGGTGCCAGGGGGTAGTATGTGGTTCCTTAGGGCAGTAAAGTCCCATGTCAAACCGGCAACAGGCTGAAACATTAGGAAAACTGCCTGATACTGTTCGAGATTAGGTCAACTT
This sequence comes from Hermodice carunculata, assembly GCA_964020975.1. Classification (NCBI taxonomy): domain Eukaryota; kingdom Metazoa; phylum Annelida; class Polychaeta; order Eunicida; family Amphinomidae; genus Hermodice; species Hermodice carunculata. The sequence goes on along the minus strand of CAXHWN010002807.1, from coordinate 1,339,409 downwards.
GGCAGGAAGCCCTACAAGGCCCACTAAGAAATAACCCGACCTATAGGCCTACATTGAAACTAAACCACAAGAGTGCCATAAAATTGAACATGGTGGCTGCTCTGATTGGATCCAGAGGCCCAATGAACGAGTATCGGAACCTCAGCAAAGGAGCCTGTGATGCCCACAAAGGCGTATTGCCCTCCTCTAGCACTATCATGCTAGCAGGCTGAGACAGGCTGCAAGGCACCAGGCCTTTCCAGCAAGATCACATAGGCCTTAAGGATCGTCTGCTTAATCCATGATGAAATCATGTCTCTGCAAACTCGCCCCCTACGTGGGTTACTCAGTGGTAGAAGGAAGGCAACCCTCCGTCCTCCGAGTCGTCCATGTGAGAAAGGCACCAGTAAAGAGCTCTCACTGAGCACAGGGCTCTTTCTTCGAGAGGAAGAGTGGCATCCAAGGCATGGAGGGTAAAACCCTTGAAGGCCATAGCTGGAGCTCGAGCCACTTGGTTCTTTGTATGGAAGCCTTAGTGAAGCCTCAGAGTCACTTAGGAGTAGTCAGGCGAGCATTGAAGTCAGTCATAAGCCAGAGCATGGACCTCGCTTCTTCTAGCCCCCAAAGTGAGTGTTCATTGAAAAACAAATTTCCACATCCAGTATTTGAGGGAACCCCCTTGGAGTCTTGCAGGCACTCAAAGGGCCACTTCTTCAACATAACTTAAAGCAGGTTGGTGTAGAAAGATGTGATGAGAGCCGACAGATAAGGATCGCTCCCAATGGGAACGTCCAAGATGTTGGCAAGGGTTGAGGAGATGGCTGATTGGAAACCCCCCACTATTCTTGAGCTCTTCCTCAGACATCCCACTGACACAATTGGAAGTCGGCAAGGTCCACAGACGTGGACATCAAGCTAAATTCCCTTCTGGTGCACCAGTCGGAAAATACCATCTACCGAGCCAAGTAGACAGTTAAAGAAGAAGATCAAAGTCCTCCTCGGGTAATTCTATTTGAGACCGATTCCGAGAAGCCACTGTCGTGGATGTGCTGTGAGATAACTGCCAAGCATTGAGGTCGAGCACTTGAGGGTTCCTGTGGAACACGATTGTCCATGGCTGCACCAGAAGCTTTGGCCATGTCAGTAATCGCAGCGGAGGCTTGACACTTAATTCCAGTAGGTCTATACCAAGCAATCTCTCTGGGGCAGCCAGGGGGCGACCAGGATCAGATTGCAATTGTGGGACCAAACCTTGCGCAGTACCCTTGGAGGGATCTGGCAGGATGCAAAGGTGTACATACACGTACAGGTAGCTGCAGTCCATGGCTAGAGTGTCCACTGCTAATACCTGGGGGTCCATTACCGGGAAGAGACAAACTGGAAGTTTTGCATTCTCGCAAGTCGCAACAAAACCACATGTGGAGTTCCTTACCTGGCCCACATGGCCTGAATGACCTTGGGGAGGAGTGACCACTCCTTCCCTACCGGCTGACCTCTTCTTGAGAGTTGGTCGGCCAGGACTTATTGATGTCTCGGGATATGCTCCTCCAGGTCCTGGAAGTGGAGGAGTGCTAAGTGTATCACCTCTAGTTCCGACCAGTTTATGTGGTGAGGCGTGAAAGACGCGGGCCAAAGGCCCAAGGCCGTCTGGCTCTCCCCACCTGGAATAAAAAGAGTCCGTGTAAGTGGTGAGCTGGGCCTGAATGGTGTTAACATTTGTCCCTTCAAGACATTGTCCCTTCCGGTCCACCACAGATGTGCGGGGGCCTGATAGCCCTGGTCTCTTGACCATCTGCCCCAAAGAGTGTGCTGCGAAAGGGAATGGTGGAGGAGACCGAGTGGGACCTGGGAGTCCCTCAAGGACAGGGAGCCCAGCAGGGTGAGCCATTGTTGCACCCAGCAGACATTGCCAGTCTGAGAAGCTCTGAGCCATTACTTAAGTCTCTCTCACCCATCATCGAAAGGGTGACAGATGTAGGCAACCAGGACAAACTGGATGCCCAAAAGGACAAAATTTTGCTGTGGCGGAAGACTCAACTTGAATAGGATCACTATCAGGCCCAAACATTAGCAAAGTTCCAGAAAGGTCAGTGTGTGACACTGCGTATTCAGGCGCAGAAACTATCGGACAAACCAATCGTACAGATACACATGAATGCAAACGGCTGACCGGTGAAGGTAAGCAGCAACTGTCTGCTGAAACCTGGTCAACACTAGCCGTGCCATAGCTAGGCCAAACAGAAATGCCCTGAACTGGTAAATTTAGCCCGAAATGCAAACCGCAGATATATCTGTGAAGTGTCCATGATTGGCACGTTTAAGAACGCGTGCCAGAGATCCAGGGACACCCATCTATGGGCTGCAAGGCTGTTGCCACTGACTGAAAGTACTTCATCCTGAAAGAGGGTACTTCGAAGGAAGTTGTGCAGCATTGACAGGTCTATGACCAGTCACCATCCTCTATCCCGCTTGGGGACCAGGAAGAGTAAGTTGTAAGAGCTGGTAGTACCGTGATCTTCGACCGGCTCTGTGGGGCGCTTGCTCTGAAGTGTGTGAACTGCCTCTGGGAACACAGATGCTTCGGGTTCCATGGTGGGCATTTTGACCGCTGGGGTTCTTGGCTTAACCCTCTGACACTGAGCATTTTGTAACTCAATGTATTTAGAGCCGATATATTGGCTCTGGGGGCCCAGAGGGTTAATAGAGGCTTGTCTTAGCTGAAAGGCAGGATGTAGCCATGTCTGAGGCAGGATGCAGCCATGTCTCAGGTTGTTGACGATGCACGAATAAGCTGTGACACACTCGCAGTGAGCGCAATATGTGGGGAAGCAGCCGCCGACCGGGCGCCACACAGAGTCTAACTGTTTGGCAGTTGGTAATCCTGAGGCAGCGCAATCCGGCAGGCAAGAGTCAGGAATGCCGAGGTTTTCCCATCTTCATGCCTTTACCAGAAAGCTTTCCCTTCCCCGAGGGCTGTCTGCTCTTCCCAGCAAGCACAAGCTGAGGGGGGAATAGACGCAATCTGGGAAGTACCGCAACTGGTCAGAAATTGAGCCATGGTGAAAAAGTTAGGGGTGGGTGGTTGTTGCCACATGACCTTGGGAGACAAGTGCAATAACCCCATGTTCCCCTCCTCTGGCAGGACCACACTTGGTCACCAACCAGGCACTGAATGCGTGCTTTGACATGGTCAAAGCCTGTCAGGGGAGTAGGAGTCCTGTCCATGGGTGTGGAAGGTTGTTCCGTGGCCCTCATGGTCACCAACATGCTCAGCCCTTCATAGCTTACATGCCGCAGCACCATACGCATCTGTGTCACCATGCACAGCGCTGGGATAGCAAGGACATACGAGGAAGTCACAGCCTTCTATGCCTGCTCAGCCCACCTAGAGCCAGATGGGATGTTCAGGTGGACTGTGTGAAGTGGTTTCAGCGGCCTCCGACAAGATGTCTGCTGGCCAGAGGGATTCCCCTGGGTTTCCGGGAGACTAGTCTCAGGGAACCCAGCTGTCACTGACTCAGAAATCTGTTGGCAGGGGGAGGCCCCAAGAGAGTCTCAATGCCGAGGCTCAAGGCAGAAGCAGCGAGCTGCTCCGCCGACAAAGTCTGCTCGTATTCAGTTGCAGTGATGACAGGAGACAAAATCTCTGACCGCAAAGGCTGACACTGCTAGTGGGGGGACTGAAGGTGTCAGCCGGGCCACCGTAGGTTTCAACACTGCCAAAGACAGAAGGCAGAAGGCACCCCTACAGACCTGGGTGTCTTCACTTGGTCCCTCACATACCTTGGCTTATGATCAGAGCTCCCAAAGCTGGGAGCCCAGGAAGTCTTCCAAGGCATCATTGGTTCTCTGGACCTCCCAGACTTACGATGCGAGCGCTTGGACTGGCTGAGGTTCCAGAATACCCAGATGGTAACTGAAACGTCTCAGAAACTAGTTTCAGGGACCACCGCTGCCGCCAACTCAGAAATCTGCTGGCAGGAGGGGGCCCCAAGGGTTTCAGCGCTGAGAGAGAGTTGACTCAAAGCAGAAGCAGCAAGCAGCTATGCTAACAGAGTCTCCTCAGACTCAGCTGCAGATGTGGAGGAGGACAGAATCTCCGACCACAAAGGCTGACACATCTGGTGGGGGAATTAAAGGTGTCACCTGGACCACTGCCGGGGCCAAAGGCTCACTAATGGCAAGAAGGCACCCCTATGGATCTGGGTGCCTTAATTCCCCTAATCTCCCACTGCCTTGGCTTACGATCTGAGCTGGGAGCTCGGAAAGTTTGTCAAGGCCCCTGTGGTCTTCCAGACCTCCTGGACTTATTCGAGCACTCAGACTGGACAAGGTGCCCAATACTTGGATGGAAACCTGAAGGTCTTTGTTCTTGGAGACTTGTTACTGGGACCACACCCACTGCTGACTCTGAAATCTGCTGGCAGGATGGGCCCCAAGAGTCTCAGTGCCAAGAGAGAGCTGATTCAATGCAGAAGCACCAAGCCCCTCCACTGACAGGGTCTGATCAGACACAGCTGCAGTGATGGCAGGAGCGGAAGACGACAGTCTCCAACTGCAAAGGCCAACACTGCTGATGGGGGAGCTGAAGGTGTTACCTGGGCCACCATAGGTACCAACACCCCCACGGCGGAAGCCCCACTAATGGCAGAATGTGCCTTGCAGACCTGGGTGTCTTCCTGGGAGCTCGGTAAGTTTGCTGAGGCACCGGTGGTTTTCCTGACCTCCCGGACTTACGAACCAAGCACTTGGATTGGCCAAGGTGCCGGAGCCTTCCTGTACTTCTCAGACTGGCCGAGGTATGGGAGGCTTCTTGTAGTTCTCAGAATTATGGTCTGAGCACATGGACCTGAGTGCTTGGACTGGCTGAGTTTCCAGAAGACCTGGACGGGAACCAAAAGGTTCCCATTCTGGATGCATGGGTTTGCGTGACTTTTGCTCCAAGTGCTCGGACCTGGAAGACCGAGAACTCTACAGCTTCAGTCGACGCTTGGCTGATTTATTTGAAGAAAACTCTAAAGAACAACAGCCTGGAAAACAGTTTATGGATCAGATCAATAGCATCTGGGTCAGAGCAGATATCTACAAGACTGAGTCCCAGATAAGTGAACAAGGAGTTGTGGTGGCCACCCAGGTAGGGTCGAATGTTCGAGCTCCCCATGAGGCGATCTCTTGCAAACAGACTTGCAACTGTAGAGGCAGGGAAGAAGACAAGTGTCATCTCCCGACCTGACACAAAACCCATATGTTTATTCAGAGAACAGGCTAGGTCAAGTTAAGTGACACCCAAAGCAATGATCGTGATCCAAGGTGCCATGAAGTGACTACGTGAGTCCTACTCTTGTCAATTTACCTGACAACGGCAAAGCGAAGTGGTCTCTGAACCACAAGTGACAACGTGAGTCCTACTTCTGTCAATGTACCCAACACAGAGAAGTGGTCTCTAAACCACAGTGTGCTAACCATTTTCTCACTGTCTGTGATTTTAACCAGCCAAAAGTCCATCTTGGAAAAAAAGTTAATCAAGCCACCTACCAGTCCTGGTTCCACTTTTCCCACTGGCATCCGCAGGTCAAATTAAGCGATCCGTAACTCCAGAAAGGCTCTGTAGTCCCTCTCTCTGCAATCTGAATGTCGACACTCCATCTTGAAAAGTTAGGTTTCAAGCAAAATAAACAGCTCTACTCCCAATGATTTCAGTAGTATCCGCAGATCAGAAATCAGCAATCTGGGTCTTTAAACAGTCCCCGACCACTGAGGAGAGATTTTTGGCAGAAGGGAAAGTATGTGAAGCACTAGAACTGTGAAGGTGAACAAAAGTTCACACAGCTCCCAACTCAAACGAGCATGAGCTAGTTATGGCGCCCAAAAGAGGAAGGATGATACGGGGAGCATGTACACCGGGAGTTACCACCAGTTCCATTGGAACCTAGAGATGGAGCCATGAAACTGTCAGGTTTTCAAGGATAGAATGAGCGAACTTAACTCGATTTCATGGGGATTTGACCCAGACACAGATGTCCAGGTAAATTTTGGTCGAGAGATAATGTCATTTTACTAATATACTGGTTTTTACGTATTTTCTGAGTTCACTTTATATATTACGGCCTCAAAAAAAAAAGATACTCCAGTTTATCACTTGAGGCAAGATGTATGGATCAGGTAAAAACGAAGGGAGCAAAATAAAAAAGGCAGAGAGCAAAGAAAAAGGGCAGGGAGCAAAAGAAAAAGGCAGGGTAAATCTCCCTTCTATTTTAAGCTGCAGAGAACACTGTAAATATATACAGTAAAATCACTGTATATACATTTATACATATTGAAAGATATACAGTAAAATTACTGTATATACATGTATACATATTGAAAGAAAAGTTAATTGTGCTGTTAATGTTACTGTTACATCAGTTGATTGAATATTGCATCTGTAGGGTTTGGCCATCTGTACAATTTATGTTTTGTTTTCATGTTTGCAGGTGGCATTGCCTCTGTTTATGTTGGACAACCCCTAGACACAGTGAAAGTAAAAATGCAAACATTCCCTACAATGTACAAAAATGCACTGCAGTGTTTCCTAAGGACGTACAAACAAGAAGGCATAGCACGTGGACTGTATGCAGGCACTGTGCCTTCATTAGCAGCACAGATATCGGAGAACGCCATTTTGTTTATGTTTTATGGCATATGCCAAAAAGGGGTCATGCTTGTGACGGGCAAGAATCGAGTGGAAGAGTTGAGCATATTACAGAATGCCTCTGCTGGAGGTGGTGCCGCATTCTTCTCGTCATTGTCTCTGTGTCCTACAGAGTTGATCAAGTGTAAATTACAGGCTATGAGAGAGATGAAGGTCACCGGTCAGTTGCAGCCTGGGTCACCGGCGGCAGAGCAGGCTCATATGTGAGTTAAGGGAACCTTGCTGCATGATCACAACAAAAGTTAACATCTACATGTAACAGAACTAATATTATGATACCCTATATATCCAAATTCTGCATTGAAATGCGTTCAGTTCAAGTACTAACATGCATAATTTCCGATAAAGCATCCTGTTGTACAAACTGGTCAATGTCATATAGACTTACATAACATTTTACTTATCAAAATGAAATTATAAAAAACAGAGAGATGATTTTAATACATCATATTGCAGGTCAGTTGATAGTTGGAAAGAATAAAATGCTGGCAAGTAAAAAAAATCTTGTCCCTAATATTTGCTCATGTTAAAATCCTGTAATATTTCATGAACAAGGTTGTCACAGTTACTGGTAAGGCCAATAATTGTGAGTTTCTAGTGTACTTTTTTTACAAATGATGAGGGACGGAGTCTTTTTTAGTCCCCCACCCACTTGGTGGGGGACTTTAGGTTTGCACCTCGTCCGTCCGTCCGTCCGTCCGTCCGTCCGTCCGAAGCTTCTCCGGGCCATATTTCCAACACCATAACACCCACAGCTACCAAATTTAATGTGTATGTACTTCCTAGGATAGAGGTGTATGGTGTGCCAAAAGTAGGTCACTAGGTCAAATATCTGGGTCACAGAATACATATGTATGAAAAATCTTGTCCGGGCCATAACTTTTTTGTCCTTTTACTTAGAGTCATGAAATGTTATACAAATGTGAAGCTTAGTCTAAGAAAGTGTCATAAAGCAAAACTAGGTCACTAGGTTAAATATTTGGGTCACCACGATATGTAAATATACAGAAACAAATTTTGTCCGGCACATATCTTCCCTATATTAATGCTACCTCTTCAATTTTTTTATGGTGGGTAGACCTTAGGTAGTAGCTGTGCATAGGCATTGTTTTGTGTGGCTAATTACTTGCATTATATTTAATTATTTAACAAAGTTCGTTAAGCAAGACAAATTTTGTCCGGGCCATATCTTCTAAACTATTAATGCTAGCCGTTTGAATTTTTTGTGGTGGATAGACCATAGGTAGTAGGTGTGCATAGGCATTGTTTTGTGTGGCTAATTACTTGCATTAATTAATTATTTAACAAAGTTTGTTAAGCAAGACAAATTTTGTCCGGGCCATATCTTCTAAACTATTAATGCTAGCCCTTTGATTTTTTTATGGTGTGTAGACCTTAGGTAGTAGGTATGCATACACATTGTTTTCTGTGGCTAATTACTTCCATTAATTAATTAACGAAGTTCATTAAGCAAGCTCAAGATACAATACAAATTTTGTCCGGGCCATATCTTCTAAATTATTGATGCCAGCCCTTTGATTTTTTTTATGGTGGGTAGACCTTAGAGGGGATATGGTAATGGGCACCGTCCGTGTGTCCGTCCGTCCGTCAAATATTTGGGTCACAGTAATACATAAATGTACAGTATTTTCATGTCCTTACTGTAATTCTTAAAAAATTTTGACTTCTTGTTATAAAAGTTTACTGATAATGTATTGTGACCTAAAAGTGTGTCACGACGCAAAACTAGGTCACTAGGTCAAATATCTAGGTCACAGTGTAAACTCCATGTAAAACCTTGTCCATGCCATATTTGCCTTACTATAATACCTACAGCTACCAAATTTATTATTTTAATACTACCTGGGGAGTTGTTGTGTCACATGGCAAAAGTAGGTCACTAGGTCAAATATCTAGGTCACTGTGAAATCCATTCAAAATCTTGTCTGGGCCATAACCTTTTTGTCCTTTTACTTAGATTAATGAAATTTTACACAAATGTGAAGCTTAATCTAAGAATGTGCCATACTTTTTATTTATTTTTTTTTCATCTAGGTCACACCCTTATATAGTAGTCCATTCAACCTCGTGGGCGACGAGCGGGGGACTATGTATTGCTCTGCAATACTCATTAACTTGTTAAGTCAATTTTTATTCTGAAAAAAAAAGATATATATTGATTTTGGCAGGAGTGCAGGTCTGGCCAGAAGAAAAAAACAAAATCATTATATGCAAATTTTCGTGTGTATAGTTTTGAAGGGCATATAAAGCAACATTTTCCAAATTTTACAGTAGAGTCATTAGTTATGTTCTCTGGTTTACTAACTTCTACTATGACTTACTAGCATATGGTGATACTGCATGCTTTAGTTCAGTGAGCTGACACTGGTGGCAGTACTGCATGCTTTAGTTCAGTGAGGTGACACTGGTTGCATAACTGCATGCTTTGGTTCAGTGAGCTGACACTGGTTGCATAACTGCATGCTTTAGTTCATTGAGCTGACACTGGTGAGATTTGCCATTTTTCAGTTGATTTCATTATTGTTATCGCTTAGGCTCAAGTTTTACTTGTCCTCATTTTTTCATCATGTTCAAAAATACTTAATAAATTCCCTTAACCTTTTTGCCCTTGAATTAAGACTGAGTCAACAGCTTTCCTTTCAAACCATGCCAAGAAAAGCTGTTGAGCTGGGTCATTTTTATCTTAATAGGTCTCATTTATTATTTTCGGTCAAATTGGTTTTCATTACTGCTGAAATTAGTTACAAACACTGAAGCAGACAGCATTTGACCAGCGGGTGGTTTTGGCTGGTTTAAGGAGGAAAGGGTAACTGTAGACCCATATCCTTTACATGGATTGCAAAGCAGGCCAAGCCTATATTTATCACTCTCCATGGCACAGATGGTGGCGTATACTTTCCTACCCACTTGTTTGGTGGAGGAAACCAAAGGACTCGGCGAAAACCACCGTGCACAGTCAGAGTGGTAGGAACTCTTTCCACTTGCTTTCCCAGCTGTAAATTGATCCCAGGATGCAGAGGTGAAAGGTGAGCGTGTTGCAGCTCCACCAACCTTGCACCCTAAAAATATTGAGGAAAGGGCAAAGTTGGGGTAAAACAGCCAGGAGTGGGACCCAATGAAACCCCACTTCAGAGTGGATAATGCAGATTTTTTTTTTTTAGCTCTGCCGACCAAAGGTCGCAGAGCTTATGCGATCGCTCATGTCTGCCCCTCATAGCAGCAAAGAAATGTGTGTCGAAAGAAGTTGCCAAATGACTCACTGAAGTCCTCAAACTTGTCAAAAATTCACATACTAACTACAGCAAAAAAAGTGAAAATGTACACGGGAGTGAATAGAATGTGGATTACAGATAGCATAAGTGATATTCTACCAGACATTGACAAAATCAACCATAAGAATGGTGGCAAATCAATTCATACTTTTGATTTCTCAACATTGTATACAAAGATCAACTTGACAGACTAAAACAACATGTTTATAAAGCGTTCAAAGGTGGCACGTTTTTCCAGAGATATGACCAGAAACGTAATAAATACAACACTAACTCAAGACCATTAGTCAAATTGTGTCAAGATGGAGTTTGAAATGACAAAGTGTAGTCCTCAAAGTGTTGAGAGTGGTAAGAGGGAAAGTACTCGGGGTAAAGTATACTTAGCCCACCTAGAGAATTGAATTTTCTCTAGTCTGTCTTAAGTCGGAAAACCATGATCAAACTCACTTTTTGCAGGATTTCTTCCTTTTCAATCTTCATCCAGTTTAGTGGAAGAGGTGGCTTTCAGCTAATACCTCAGTACACTTTACCTCATAACACCTCTAGTCAACTTTATGGTGTTAAAAATTGTATTACTATTTACCTGTTTAAACCAGTGTCGGTATGGTGGAATAGTGTATGAAGCTTTTAAGTTTCAAAGGAGATGTCTGATTCCATATTTGGAAAACTAATTGGATTAGACTTGCCAAATATTTTTGGTATATAGACCATGGCCAAAGGTAGAATGTTATGTAATATCACTGACCTTGACATTTTTGTGAGGTCACCATGCCTCTCAAGTTGGAAAGGTAATTTTGTAATGGCCGGGTGTAGCTTGGACATCAATGGCAAAGAGAATTGATCCTCCAGATCCAAATTGCACTTGATTACATAATACATAAAAGTGTACTTAGTGACTTGCTTTTTGGGTCACTGTGACTGAGTAATTATGTAGTTTGGTGCTTGTCCAAGTTAATTGTTTTTCCTCAATAACTCAAAACGTTAATACCCAATTTGAACAAGCAGACTGTATATGGAAAGCTGGATGTTGGACGCATATTTTGAACCGTAACAATTTTTTTATTCCGAGTTGAAAGTCAAGGTCAAATGGCCAGTTTGAATATTGTGGTCATCTCCTGAATGCTCTGCTCCCCACAATTCTTGAGATAGGCCCATGTAACATTTGGGAGTTATAAAGTGCATAAAAATCTTTGTTGATGTCAATGTTGGTGGCGCCACCTATAGTATTATTTAATATGCAGGTCAAAACATGAAAATCTTGTAACCACAGTACTGTCCACAGTTTTTAAGTTAGCCCAATATAACTTTCAGGACTAATAGGGGGTATAAAAATGTAGGTTCTTTTTGATATTGGTGGCACCACCTACAATGTTATGCAATATAGGAGTCAAAATTTCAAAATCTTGTGAACCCTCTAGTATCTTTAATTTGTGGTGGATCTTCACCAAATTTGGTGGGATTCTGGGAGAGGTAAAAGTCTAAGTCGGTAATGATTCTAGTGGTGCGACCTATAATTTGACAGAAATATGTCCCAAAATGTGTTTTAACATATAAAATTCCATATCTCGAAAAGTAATTGGATTAGAGACTTGCCAAATTTATAAGATATATAGACAATGTCCAAAGCCAGAATCAGATGTAATATTAGTGACCGTGATATATTTTTGTGAGGTCACCATGCTTGTAAATTTGAAAGAGGTGATTTTGTAATGGCAGGGTGTAGCTTGGACATCAATGGCAATGTCAGGACAGCCCCAGGCAGGCCTATGGGCCTCTTGTATTACATAATCTAGGTGACTTTGATCTTCTGTCTCAAGGTCACTGAGGACATAAAGTTAAGGACTCGCTCATTGTTGTCTTGACACATACAACAATATCCATCACAGGAATTGCACAAATAAACTATGATTGCATGTGGGGTGAAGTGCCATCTGGTGGACACCAGACATTAAAATCACATAAGCTTTACATGTTCAAAAGCCACTAAAGGACTGGCAACTTTGAAATGAAGAGGTGCAATATAGCCATAGTGCCAGCAGAGCATATTGGCCCATGAGCCTCTTGTTAAGTTGTTTCTTTAGCTACACTGTACAGGAGTCATCTGGGTGACCATAGCCAACAAGGCAATACTAATTTCCTCTGGAAATGATCAAGTAGATACACAGTAACTGACACAGAATGTCATCGTTTTCAATACAATATTTGCACTGGCCCATTGGGTCAGTAGTGGAACATACAAAAAATATAAGCCCAATTTTTTTCTGTGGGTCTCGAATCTCTGGGTCAGTGACAGTTTCAATCATTATAGAGTTTCCCATGTGAGATCCATGTACATCGAAAAGGTGTAAAATTTAAAGTTTATTTTTTATATGTTCAGTCACAAAGTTTTTGTTTTTTTTGGTTTTAACAGACTTTTATTTCTCATATGTACATGTGCCATTGGAGTATGGTCATCAGCTGCCTGGCATATAAAAACACATGTTGCACCTGGTTAAAGTGACAACAGGAATGAATAACTTTCACAGGAAAACATGCATATTAATAGCAAAATCAAGGTTGATAGAGAAGATAATTGCAAATCTAAACTTTTATTTCAAGTGTTAGTGAGCTGTTAAACAAATGACATGCAGATGCTCAACCAGATTTGAAATGTGGATTATTTTTTTTTTTCCCCATGAAATGGGCATGCTGTTCAAACTGTAAATCTTTAAAACATTTATAGCTTGTATGTAATACCCATTTCTGAGTGCTGGAGGCACTGTCCTCAGACTTTTTGTTCTGGTCCTTGGGAAAAAAAATGCTGTCCTGGATTTTTGGGTGAACATGGTAAACGCGGCACAAAATGTCACATGTAGTGCCCAATTTGCGGTGCCTCAGTCCAATTTGCCTCTTCCATGATGGCACCACATGTGACTTTATGATATGGATTCAAGAGGATGTTTGTGTCAAAAAGTCTTCAAAAAACCTCGCAGAGGTTTTTTGCCCCAATCAATGCAAATGAGATAGAGGCCAGTCTTTCAGTTTCACAGCTGTTTTAGGACCATAGTAATGACTGTCACAGACAACAACACCATTATAACTGTGCAGGCCACCACTCTAGTTTCCTCCAACAGTGTCTCTGTTGTACAAAGCGTGTCAGCAACATTTGGTGTACGTAATATGGTATCCAGCCACATTGCATGCCATCTTGCAAGGAGACAAGATACTGAAAGAAACACGTTCTTGCAACAACATTTATATTTCTTCTTTTATTGACTTCTAGAATAAATTTGCCTGCATGTAGTTTATTATATAACTTTTCAAGAGGTGCATTTTCACATACAGAAAGAAAGTTGTCAAGTTTTTGCTGGTTAGCACTAGGATTAGTTGTCAAAATTCCAGTTTTTGTAGGAAAGACCAACACAGACTTGAAATATTGTCAAATTTCTGCATGAAAATAAAGAATTTGGGGGAAATTTTAGTAGCCATTTGCTACTTTCACTAGCTTTTTTGAAGTCTAAGTAGCATTTGGCTATTTTGGCTACTGCTAGCACTAACATAGTTTTAGTCCATGGATAAAAGAGGCTCCAATATACTTCGCTGCCATAATGAATAAAAGATCACACCTGTCCAGAGTCTGGATCAAAAAATTTTAGGCCAGTCAAGACATTTTCTCTAATCGATAAAGTACTCTCTTAATTTAACCTCAGTGCCAAGTTTTAGACTCAGTCAATAGCTTTCCTTGGCATGTTTTGGGCACTGCGCCCAAAGTATGCCAAGGAAAGTTGTTGACTTTTGGAACTACAGGTACATGCTGGTACTTGAATGAAAGGTATTTTCACAAAGAATATGAATCTGGCATCCTTATAATTGAAAACAGTTGGTCTTAAGGACAGGTAAGATAAAAATAAATCCCACTTTAGTCAATGCTAGCTCAAAATGTATTTGCGTTAGGATAACATATCATATATGTGTGTAATCGTCATACTCCAAAGAATTTATATGATCCGTATTTAGGTGTCTGTGATGATAATTGTTGAATAAACAATTGAAAGTTGACTGCAAAGCATCCACCCCATAAATGTCGATATAAGTCACTAATTATTTGTGATAAAATCATAATTACATTGGCATCTTAATCCTGACATATCGGCAACAAAAAAACGATCGCGCGATTTTTTATGTTTGATTTCGTTTTTCTGTTATCCATCCTCAAAGTTTGACATTTCAATTTTTCCTTTGATTTTCTGGATGTTCATTTTCTTCATTTCATAGAAAAAGAACGAAGCAAAATTTAGAAAATCACTGAATTGTTTTCGCAGTTCAGACATTAGAGAATCAAAAGCCATTAACCGGATTAAATTTCCCCCAGCCATTTTCTTGTAATAACCATTAGGTGGGGTTCCCGTCCTATTATTCTTTCTGAGAAAACAAGCTTCAAAGGCCTTTGATGTTGATCATTTGCTTCTGAAACAATACCATTTGCTCAAGTTGAGCTGATATTTGTACAAAACATAGCAAACATCGTCCCTTAACATTTGGGGAGGTTGTCAATCAATTCTTGCGAATCACATGAATAAAAAAGCCTTTGAAGTACGGAAAACATTATTCAATGATCTGTCAAACGGTGACAACGACATTCTGGTTTTAAAGTGTGACGTCATGGAGGCAGCCCTTCGGGCCCCATGACCTCAAGCGTGGCAACGAATGTTGCATTGCCTTGCTTCGGTGTGGGCGGCCTACGGCCGCTCGTGGTCAGTGCATGCATGGTGGGTTTGGTCTTCCGCCCCCTACTCTTCATCCTGTTTTTAGGGATAGTATTTTATTGTATTTACTCTTATATGTATATTTTATGTAGTTAGCTTGTTAGACTTGTCTGGACACTTTACTTAGTTAGCTTGTCATTATTTTGTAGTTATTTTCTCAATGAGTTTCATTTCTCTTTCCAACCTGAGTTTTGTAAGGCTATTTTGTGTGTTTTCTCTGCTGTTCACATTTATGTTTATTTCGATGTGTTTATTATGTCTTGCAGTGCAGTGGGGGGACATATTTTTTGCGTCCATTTCTTCGGCTTTTTCATCATCTTCTTGTTCTTCTTGTTCTTCTTCAACACATCTTTATGTGCGTTGCGGACACGATAACTCGAGAAAGATTTGACTTAGGAAGTTGAAATTTTTGTGAAGATGTTCCTATATAAAACGTTGCTTGGGATTGCAAATGTTTGACCGTAACCTATTTTTCAAGGTCACATGGGCATGTCATGTAAAATTGATGCAGACGCAATAACTCAACAAGGATTTGACATAAGAGGTTGAAATTTTGCATGATTATGTACCACAATATAAACTAGGTTGGGATTGTAGATGGGTGACCTTGACCTACTTTCAAGGTCACATGGGCACTTTAAAAAATCATTGCAGATGCACTTGAGAAAGATTTGACTTAAAGATGTTGATATTTTGTGTGATTATGTTTCTATGTAAGATTTTTGTAAGACCTTGCTTGTAACTGGCGATGTAGGACCTTGACCTGTTTTTCAAGGTCATGTGGGCATGTCATGTAAAATTGACGCGGACGCAATAACTCCACAAGGATTTGACTTAAGAGGTTGAAATTTTGCATGATTATGTACCATAATATGAACTAGGTTGGGATTGCAGATGGGTGACCTTGACCTGTTTTTAAAGGTCACAGGGGCATGTCATGTAAAATTGACGCGGACGCAATAACTCCGCAAGGATTTGACTTAACAGGTTGAAATTTTGCATATTTATGTACCATAATATAAACTAGGTTGGGATTGTAGATGGATGACCTTGACATATTTTCAAGGTCACATGGCCACTTTAAAAATTCATTACAGATGCACTTTAGAAAGATTTGAAGTAAAGAGGTTGATATTTTGTGTGATTATGTTTCTATGTAAGATTTTTATAACACTTTGCTTGTAGCTGCAGATGTATGACCTTGACCTATTATTCAAGGGACATCGTCTGACGATTCCTGCTCCTCTGAAACATTTAAATTCTCCCTTCATTAGAACACAAAACAAGCAAGATAACTATAAAGTAAACCACTAAGGATATGTTTTCATCTTTTCCCTGCACACAAACATACTTTCAGCATGTTGCCTTATTTTGCATTGCCGCTCTGGTACCACTCTTCTTTATCTCCTTTTGCCATGGCCTGTTGCTTCCCTGCAGCCACGTGACAGGCTGTTAAGTATGATTGACGGGTGGCATTGTTCTCTTTGGCAGCTGAAAACTCAAAGAACAACACATGGACGTTCGGCCGTCCACGTGCCTGTGTGGTTTTTGGCGTTTTTCTCATATTTCTAGTTTAGTTAATAGCTTGAAATTTTGACAACTAATGGAAAGGACATTCATCTTGTAAAAACTGCCAAAATCTCAAAATCGGCCATGCAAAGGTTTTTGGTGTCTTAGCTGTCCTTAAGTATTTTGATTTTAGTTGCAGGTGGCAGTGAAGGAGTCAAAGAAAGTCTTTTGTGCCATACATTTCTATTAAGATCTTTGGTTCCTTTTGTTCATACAAAACAGTGAAAACCGAAACAGTGAACATCAAGTGTGAAGTAGCAGCAAGCTTGGGCTTGGTCAAATCTATTCCCAACAAATGTTGCTACCAATGTTGACAACATTGGCACCGACATTCAGACGCAAATTGCACCAGTTATTAATCACGAGCATTGAAAAAGAATTGAGCACAATTTATTAATAAGAGGAACAAAATTTAACACTGCTAAATGTTATGGCTGTGCACTTAACAACCGTATGTAGCCTATGATGTGTAGCTCCAATTGACAAGTGTCAGTTTCCTACTGTGATACATTTATGTTAATCAGGGAATCTGTGCAAGTCAACAGTCAATAATGTTCATTCAATATTTGGTGAAATTTGTTTCAGTGTCATGTTTATGCAAGTATTAAGGAGAAAAATTTTAAGCAGGAAAAAGAATTGAGGTGGCAGAAATTCAGTGGGGAGATGGGAATTTTGTTTCTATTTTTGTCTCGCCAGCATAAGCTGTTGGCAAGACTAAGCAGTCAACTTCCGGACGTCCGTTCATCTGTCTGTCCGTCCGTCAACACAAAACTTCGGAGTGGCTTGAATTACACTGGCGAGACATTCATGCCTCCGGGCATGGCTCTGGTTATTCTTTTGTCAGAATAAGATGGTCATGGTGCGCCTAAAAAACTGGTGCCGCAGTGCATGAGAAACTCGTAATTATTTTTTTCTCCAAATTGTGATGATACATACCTTAGGTTTTTTAAGAAAATTAAAATTTGGCAAGGCCATTAAGGGACAGTAATAGACTGACAATTTCATTGTACCTACCTGTTGTGTAAACAGATAACAATTAGGTCTTGTCTAGACAGATAACAATGAGGTCTTACCTAGACAGATAACAATTTGGTCTTGTGTAGACAGATAACAATGAGGTCTTGCCAAGACAGAAAACAGTGAGGTCTTGTCTATACTTTCAGAGGCCCCTGGGGTCTTACAAAGCAGATTTTAAGGCAAGAAGGAATTCGCGGACTCTTCAGAGGGCTGGTTCCAACATTTGCTCGGGAAATGCCAGGATATTTCTTCTTTTTTGGTGGCTATGAAATTTCTCGGGAGTTGCTACGGCCTCATGGGAAAACTAAGGATGAAATAGGTAAGTGGGCAAAAAGTGAGACAGTAAGTAGTTAAATAGAGGAGTCAAAACATGATGTCTATGTGCACACAGATATTCTAATTTCTCAAAATTCTCTATCTCTTCCTTTCCACCCAAAGTCTATCCACAGCTTGTGTCAGGGATTGTTGTAGCCAGAAATCCAAACTGGTGCATGTCCGTAGCCAATTGATTCTCTGATTTATAATTATTTAAAGTTTTCAAAATTATGCAAGCTACAAGCAATTGAAATTTCTGATCTTAAATACATGTGTGTGAATATATATATATATATATATATATATATATATATATATATATATATATATATATATATATATATATATATATATATATATATGTATGTATGTATATCATCCAAATTTTTTTTGATAGAAGTGCCATTCTCGGTTCAGTATATTGGTTTATTGTGTAGGCTCTCTGTGGCATTCAAACAAAAGTAGAGAATTTCAGCCTGCAATACACCCTCCCCCCCCCGCCACCCCCCAATTTCACAAGCTTGTTACTGTTATCCACTTTCATGCTGTTATGCAACCAACTTGCACTGTCAGCACCTGTCTCCTAGGCAACTTACCATCCATAGTATTATTGGATGCTTGCTTGGAAAGCCTTACAGGTCCTGTGCCAAATGAGCAAAATCTCCTAACCACCCTGTAATAACCACAAACTACAGAAAATATCTTACTCTTCATGTTGATTTCTAAGGTGGCCCTATCACAATGCTACTAGTTTTATGTTGCTGTGTGTATACATATATATATATATATATATATATATATATATATATATATATATATATATATATATATATATATATATATATATATACTGTGAAACCTCATTATAACGACACCATCCGTTCCCTGAAAATGTGTCCGATAACTGAATATGTCAGATAAATGAATCACATTTCCTAGGCCACCTGTGTCACACTGGACCGCGGCGCATAAGCGGAGAGCCACACAAAAATTATATTATTAAAGTGTGTGTGTCAACACACACTTTTCTGTTTTTCCTCGAGTTCTTTCTTTCTTTCTTTCTTTCTTTCTTTCTCTCTTTCTTTCTTTCTTTACCAGCAAATTTGTCAGACACTTTTCTCGGACACTATTATACATATAAACTTCAAACGTGGCATGATTGTACCTCCATACAAGGAGTTTGACCATTTTATACAGAGGAATGAAGATGTTTAAAATTATGCATATTAGGTGCATTTGAAATTTTAAATCTTGAATATCTTCAAAAGTAGTATAGATAGAGATGTCATTTCAACTTTTACTAGGGGGTTGTTGACCATTGCGCATGTAATGAATCTAAAACAAAAGTTGCAGCAATTCAAATTATGCTAATTAGCAGTACAGTGGTACCTCTCTTGAGAGACCCCTCTAATGAGAGACCGCATATCTTTTTAAGACCGCTCTCTCAGAACACTGTGCTATCTTTTCCATGTTGTTTTACCTCTAATGAAAGACCACCTGTTTTGAGAGACCACATTTTAACCTGCCGTAGGGGCGGTCTCTCAAATTAGGTACCACTGTATTCGAAATATTCTATCTTGAATATCTTTAACACTATAATAGATAGAGATGTCATTCCAACTTCTACTAGGGGTTTGTTAACCATTGCGCACCTAATGAATTGAAAATAAAAGTAGTAGCAATTTAAATTATGCTAAATAGCACCATTAGAAATTTTAAATCTTAAATAACTTCAAAGCAATAAAAGATAGAGACGCCATTCTGCCTCTGTGTTATGAAATAGTTGTACATAACCATACCAATATGCTTTGAAGACACACACACTGATTTGCTATGCAGCAAATCATCTTTCCTAGTTAGAAAATGTTCTTTTTGTTCTTGAAAGGGTGTGCCATTAAGTGCGTATGTCAGATATCTGAGTGTTGATATAATGTGTTTTCACTGTGTATACTTTATATATATATATATATATATATATATATATATATATATATATATGTACCAAACTATTCTAGACATGATAAATAGGAAGATATTTGCTGTACATGTACCCATATGTACATGGAAACACTTTATTAAACGACAAACAATCTTGTTGTGGTGATGGCTTACTGAAGGCAGCATAATGGTGAAGCCCATAATTCCATACATATCAAAACATCCACTTGTAAATCTAGGAAATTTTGTTTGATTAGACCAAACGGGCAGTTTGGAGGATAAGAAGAAAACAAAATTTTAAGTTTGATGGCAGCCAAATTTAGTGGAAATAAAGTAAACTAGAAAGGTAGATTTGCTTCAAAGCAAATCTGTCTCTGTGCCTTCCAAAGTTGTAAATATTAAATGGTACAAGTTTTGTGCTTTGGTACTTCACATTCCATTAAGTTTATGGCTGGATGAAAACTTCCAAATCCAAATGACCATGACCTTTGACCTTGAACCTTTACAGATTACATGTAAATTGCAAAAATGTACAGTGTTACTATACCCACAATTTAAGTCCAACATGATTAGAATTAGATGGAAATTGGCCAAGTTATGGCTGAGTGAAACTTTCAAAGGTCCAGATGACACTGACCTTTAGGGGTCACATGTAATTTTCAAAATATGCAGTGTTGTAATAGCTACAACATGATTAAAATTGGATAAAAATTCACCAACTTATGGCTAGAAGAAAGCCACAATCGAAAAGTGGCCTTTGACCTTGAAATGACCTTTGACCGTGAGATGACCTCTACCTGAAGTGAACCATGACCTTTAAAATAATATTTTGACCTAAAATTGGCCTTTCACCTTAACATGACCTTTGAACTTGACATCACCTTGACATTTGAGATGACCTTCCAAATTGCTTTGCTATGATCAAAGTCCTATACATTGGAACTATATCTACTATAGTATATAAGAAATTGAAGATTTTAAACTTGAATTAGCCCTCATTTGCATAATTTTGAAAAGTATGACCTCCCATTATAAAAAGGCGAGACTTCAAAAATGTCCAGTGTTACAATAGCTACAATTTGAGCCCAACATGATCAAAATTTCAATAAAAATTGACCAAGTTATAGCTAGAAGAAAGCCACCATCAAAAGTAGCCTTTGACCTTGACATGACCTTGACATTTGAGATGACCGTTACCTTGCTATGATCAAACTCCTATACACTAAGAACCACAGCTACTATAGTATATAAGATATTGAAGATTTAAAACTGTAATTAGCCCCACATTTGCATAATTTTGTAAAGCAAGACCTCTCATTATAAAAAGGCCAGATTTCTTGTATAGAAGTATAATTGTGCTAAGTTTGGAGTTTCTATGTGTAATACTTGTCCGACAAATTTGCCTGGAGAGAGAGAGAGAGAGAGAGAGAGAGAGAGAGAGAGAGAGAGAGAGAGAGAGAGAGAGAGAGAGAGAGAGAGAGAGAGAGAGAGAGAGAGAGAGAGAGAGAGAGAGAGAGAGAGAGAGAGAGAGAGAGAGAGAGAGAGAGAGAGAGAGAGAGAGAGAGAGAGAGAGAGAGAGAGAGAGAGAGAGAGAGAGAGAGAGAGAGAGAGAATATGTCTGTGTTGGCACACCGACATAATAATTGTGAGGGTAATAAACTGAGATTCCATGTGCTCTGTAAACAGAATTTGAATGTGAAGGATCCTTGAATCAAATTAACAGTGCAGCACAAAGAAGTTGTGTCCCTATTAAGGACCAGCACACACAAAGTACATGTTGAGGCAGGATATAAATGAACACTTGCATACAATAGACAGTGTGCAGTCAATGTACCTTTCATGCAGTTGAGGATCAATGACATTTTATCTTTTGAGTGTTCAAAATATAACTAATTAACAGCAGAGTGGATAACTCACTGCAGGAACCTTGAGCAACTGCTAACAGATAAGACAGTCTTCAACATTTTTACATGTAGCTCAGTTGATCTGTCAGTCAGCTGAGCTTATCTGGTAGTCCTTCGTCTGTCGTTGGCATCGGCTTCACCAGTGTTCGTCCATCAACAATTTACATTTTTGACACCTCAAAAAAGTTGGGTGGATTCACTTGAACCTTATGACTGCTCTGGTGCCCTTAACATTTGATGGATTGTCAAATTCAATGGGATTGTGGAGGAGGTCAAATCTAAGTTGCTTATGATACTGGTGGAGCCACCTATGATTTGATGCAAATTATGAGCCAAAATGTGTATCAAGATATAAAATTCTATATCTCTTAAAAGTAATTGGATTAGACTTGCCAAAGTTATGGGAGACCTATTTTTGTGAGGTCACCATGCCTGTAAAGTTGAAAGAGGTGATTTGGTAATGGCAAAGTGAAGGTTGGACATCAATGGCAAAAAGAATTGAGCCTCCAGATCAGAATTGCACTTGATTACATTGTACATAAAACTGTACTTTGTGACCTACCTTTTGGGTTTAATGTTTTTGTATATCTTCAATGACTCAAAAAGTTATAACTGGATTTGCACAAACAGACCATGTATGGCAAGCTGGATACGGGGCCCATATTTTGAACATGAACAATTTTTTAATCCTAGTTGAAGGTCAAGGACAAATTTGAATGTAGGGGTCATCTTGTGAATGCTCCTCACCATCCCAGTATTTAGGTTAGGCCCATATAATGTTTAGAACTGATAAAGTATATGGAAATATTTGTTTACATCAATGTTGGTGGGGGTCACCTATAGTATTATGTAATAATACAGGTCAAAATGTGAAAATCTTGTGACCAGTCCAGCATCCTTAATTTTTGATGGATCTTCATGAAATTTAGTGGGATTGTAGAAGAGGTCAAAATCTCTGTTACTTATGATTCCAGTGGCACCACTTACAATTTGATGGGAATTATGAGTTAAATATCTTAAAAGGTACAAAATCCCATATCCCAAAAAATATTGAATTAGACAGGAAAAACTTATAGAATATATAGATCATGTCCAATGCTAATTTATAATGTAAGGTCAGTGACTTTGACCTATTTCTGTAGGGTCACCAGATCTGCTAGGTTGGAAGAGGTGATTTTGTAATGGTAGGGTGTAGTTTGAACATCAGTGACAAAGAGAATTGAGCCTCTAGATCCAAATTGCACTTCAGTACAGTAGTCCCTCTTTTGAGCGACCACCCTTAGCGCAGGCCAAAAAGTGGTCCTATAATGCAGGTGATCGCTCATTGGAGGAACCCCACATGCACGACCTCAACGCCGCAAATCCTGGGCAGCCTTTCCATAGTGGTAGCGAGGTACACAAATTTCTGCTACCACCAGATCATCATGATTGATTACATATGCTTTGAAAAGAATATTGTCATTTATTAGATTTGACAATTACAACCCTTAAAATCTTTATTTCAATAAAGAACTCTTGTCTGGGTGCTGAGAGATGTGTGTTTCTTCAAAATATTTGCAGAACATGAGTTTTGTCTTTTTCCCATTATGCTTCCCATTTTGCATGGTTGCTGGTCACATTTAACCGGTGGTCATTCCTAAGAGGTAAATTATTAAAGAACAACTTTGGCAACCAAATGTGGTCTTTCAAATCAGGTGGTTGCTCATAGGAGGGTCGTTCAAGACAGGGACCACTGTACATGGTATATAAAACTCTACTTGCTAACCTACGTTATTGGTCACCATGACCCAATGATTTTGTTGCCTTAACTTTTTTTTCAAGGTCATTAAGCACTGAAGAAAGGGATATTTAATTCAATATCTTGATGAAGAATAAGGCAACAATGCCAAATGTACCACAGATGTGTATCCTGTGGATGTTTGATATTGCATAATATGGCTAAGCTTGATTAATTTTTCAAGTCCATGGATTGAATACATTTCAGAAAATGATTTTGTGGTAATGGTGGTCAGCAGAGCATTAGGCCCATGGGCCTCTTGTTTTTTTTCATAATATTGTAATAAGTGTTCAAATTGATAATTGTCAATTTTAGGTGCTGTCAGGACAGTGGTGGCCGGAGGAATAGGAGGGATGGCCCTGTGGGCAGCCATTTTCCCAGCAGATGTGATCAAATCTCGAGTTCAGGTGTCAACAGGAGAACACAACTTGTCCTTCATGGCCATGTTGATAAAGATCGCAAAGGAAGAAGGTACGTGAGCCTGAGGGCCCAGCACTGGGCCACTGACTGGCAACTCCCAGTGTGGTCTGTTTATTATCTGCGGTGATAAGTGTGGTCTGTTTATTATCTGATGTGATAAGTGTGGTCTGTTTATTATCTGATGTAATAAGTGGGGTCTATTATCTGATGTTATAAGTGAGGTCTCTTTATTATTTGATGTTATAAGTGGGGTCTGTTCATTATCAGATCTCATAAGTATGGCCTGTTTCAAGTAAGTATGTATGGTGTGTTTATTATGTGATGTTATAAGTGTGGTGTGTTTATTATCTGATGTTATAAGTGTGGTGTGTTTCTTCCTGTCTGATTGTGTACCAATTAAAGTCCTGTAGCACTAAGAATTCTTGAGTTATCACCCAGTAGACTAAAATTGCACATGATTATCCATATGAACAAAATCAGGTAAGGAACCAAGTAGTTTCAGATAAGGATTTTTTTGTTTTACTTAAAAAATCATCAAAAATACTGTTCATTATATGAGCTACATGTCTTGGACAAAAAGTGAATAATTTTGAAGCAGATTATATGATTGTATGTAGATGCATTTACAGAAGTGTCTGTGCAGTCATCATGTAAACATTAACACTTGTTGATGAATATTACTGGATAAATTTAAAAGTTGTTAAAATCAGGAAATGATAGCCTTAATCAGACAGTAAAAATTTGTAAAGAATCTAAGCAAGGATACAATCCAGTGAAGTTCAGAAGACTAACAGTATAATTGTTTTCCAAACCAAGGTTTCTTGGTTAAAGAAAGCATACGTAATTAAGTAAATCCATATTTATGTGGCTAATGCATGTACCTGCACAACAACTACATTTCATGCTTTTCCACTTATTCCAAAATTTTATTCTAGTTTATTTTGATTAAAAAAAATGTGTAACGATTTTTGCAAATTGTTTTTAGGTACCTATGCTATTGCCTGTAGAACAGTACCTTGCAATATATCCCACTGCAGATAAATGCAAGATAGGAATGCCGGTCATTATTCATGCCAAATGACCAGCATAATGTAATATAGTATTGTAGCCGAGCCATTTGTGGATAATTACAATGTAAAAAGTGGCGGATTTGGATGTTTCAGGTGTGCTGGCTCTGTACAAGGGACTGGGCCCCTCATTACTGAGGACCTTCCCAGCTACAGGGGCCCTGTTCCTGGCATACGAAACAACAAAAAAAGTCCTCAGCAATGCAGCTTACAAGAACACGTCAAGCAGTTGAAATCACTGCACTGGTATGTGTCACCAAAAGATGGAGCCACCAGTGCACGGGAACTCTTTTCATGGCACGGCACTTCCAGTTGACAATGAGTGACCAATCACAGGAGCTAGCTTTGTGTATCCATGGGGTGGCTCCACCTGCACTTGTTGGTTACTTGGTGAAAGCGTACTGACTCCATCTGTTGGTCACATATGCTATTGGGACCTACATATCGTCACAGGGCTACTAGAGATGAGCGTGGTGGAAGTGGATACTAATATTTGTGAACGAGGACTGACAGTCCTGTGTGCAGCTGACCATTCCATGCATGGACTGAAGTCATCCTGTATACTTCAGAATAATGTCAAGGTCACTTTTGCTTGAGATTCTCATCACTGTAATATCAGTCTTCACTCATAGAGTTCGTAAGAGTGACAGACGTCACTATTTTTCAAAACATGTGCCAGTATTTGTATTTTGACCACAGAACAGCCAGGTCTTGACCCAGCAATCTTTGGCACCAACCACTGTGTCAGTTGGATCTTTCAAGGCCAATCAAAGATAGTAAATTAAAAACATCAAAAACAAAAGAAAAAAGAAAAACAATTGGTACTTTCCTATTTAGGGTTTAAAATAGCTATGACCCTATTATCCTTGATTACCAGATATTAGCCACTGTGTCAGTTGACCTTTCATTGTCACTCAATGTCAAAATTAAGGACAACAGAAAAGACCCATAGGTACTATAGTGTTTAAGAGTAACCATGGACCTAGTATCCTAAATTACCAACATAGAAGCCAAAATATCAGATTTTCAGCTATCCCTTTTGCACAGTAGCAATGTTAACATGTATGTTTACCCGTACCAATATTTCCAATTTTAATTATTTATTTAAAAAAATGAGAAAATGACAGCACTGCCATATTGTGAACAAACTTTGTGGAAATGCAGTCCAGGAACATTATCACTATGTTTGAAGAGAATCCAACAGACTGGATGGGAGAAAAATTAAAAAAAAGGCAAAAACAAACAAAAATTCATAAAAAATACATTTGCAGTGCCACCTGTTGAACAAGTTAAGGTCTAGAGCTCCCCAGATGTGTTCTGGCACAATGACTAAGCAATTGACTGGGCAGTTTTGGACAAAATAATGAGCCTGATGAGAGAAGAAGTGGAATTGCAAATTACCATTCCAATTCCTGCTGACTTGCATTGTAATCAATAGAAATACATGCATTAACCGACAAGTACCCAAATTTAAAAATTCATTAAAATTCAGTTGATCCAGAGAATTATCCCCTAGTGAAGAAGTTTGTATAGTTCACCTACAAGCTATATTTTCACCAAGTTTCAAATTAATCTGAATGACTATTTTGGAGAAGAAGAGGACCCTGGCAAAAACACGCAAAAACTTGTAAAAGATATAAACAAAAAATCACAGTGCTACTTGTTGAACACGTTAAGATCCAGGGGTCGCCAGGAATGTCCCAGTGTAATTTCAAAGCAATTGGCCAGGTGATTTTGGAGAAGATTTGTATCAGGTTTTAACCAAAAATAAATAAAAATCTAAAAGTCATTGGATCATAACTATTTGAACAAAGGTGGTATAGACCCACCCAAGGTACATTCCTACCAACATTGAAGTGAATGTGGCCAACAGTTTTGAAGAAGAAGTTGAAAATGTGAATTTATGCTATCCCTATTGATTTGCATAGTTATCAATAGGAATGCAGGCATTAACTGACAGGTACCTGCTTGATGTTTTTTGGAGAAGTTGGAAATAGCAAAAACACAAAAATTTGTTTAAAAAAATAGAAAAAAGTGCAGTGCCAACTGATTTTTAATAATTTTTCTCAATTGAGGTACTTCAAGTATTGCATGTATTTCTGTTGATTACAATGCAAGTCAATAGGGATTGCAGTGGTAATTCAAGTTTTCAGCTTCCTCTAAAACTTACAGCCAGATTCACTTCAAACTTGTTTATGTAATTTGGTGGGTCTGTACCAACTTTGTTTATGGTGATGTGTTATCAGTGATCTCAGGGCAGACAGATTCTTTTCTGTATATAACACTTTAAAGTTACTTAAAAAGTCCAATAAAATACATTTTTAGAAATCCTACAAGCTTAAGAATATGGTATTCACACATACCTACCTCCATTGAACCAGTCTTTTGAAAGGGAATTTGGTGCAGTGGATATAGGCATTCTCTGTTTTCCTTTTGAGCAAGTACTTTGATATTTGTGCTGGAAAGGTGACCTTGACCTGACACCAAAGGTCACAGGACCAATTTATCATGTATATGTGTATGGAAGGTCAGGAATGTCACAGTTCTTTTGGGGGCAATAAACCCCAAGGAGTGTTAAATAATATTGCCAGGTTTTTCTTGCCCACCAGTTATCTGTGATACTGCACTTAAAAATTTTAGCACTCTATGACCCCAAATACATGGGCCATTTGATGTACGAGTGTAATATGTGTACTGGGAATCCCCTCTCAGTGGCACACAGGCTGTTGACATTGTGTTGGTGGTGTTCAGGTCTGTAGATACAGTATTTGTGGTCTTAACATACACATCCAGCTAGGGAAAACAAAACTGGAACCTGCTGGTGATGGCGCAGCAGAAATTGCATAAATCATTTAACTTTTTTATACCTCAGCTGATATGTCAGTCAGCTGAGGTTATAGGATGACCCAACTTCCATCAATTGTTTGTATGTTTGTCCATCCATCAGACTGAGTCCACAATTTAGATTTCCAACTTCTTTTCCAGAACCATTTGCCAGATTAACTTCAAACTTGCCAGGAACTTATCTTGGGTAGGGCTATGAATATTTGTTTGTTTATTTATTCATCTATTTTTTGTTGTTGTTGTTGTTGTTGTTGACAAAATCATAAAAAAAAATCTCACAAACTGTTTGGCCAATTTCTTCAAAATCACATAGTACTCCTGGGGCCTGAAACACGTTAGTTTGCTCAACAGATGGTGCTACGATTTTTTAGCTCTGCTGACCATAGGTAATAGAACTCCTGTGATCACTCAAGTCTGTCTGTCCATCTGTCCTTCTGACAGTGCACCCATCCGTCCATTAACTTGTGCTTGTGAGCATGATACAGTGCACAATTTTCAAGATAGCCCCATATATCTTTCAGGACTTTTCAAGTGTATGGAAATCTTGGTCAAGTTCAATATTGGTAGCGCCACCTACAGTATTATGTAACATGGTTCAAAATATATGGTGTCAAATTCTGGGAATTGTAACATTAAACATGTTTGTAATGTACATGTGACCTTGAAAAGTCAAAGGTTAAAATTACTTGACCATCTAAAATATTCATCTAGTCGGAATTAGGCCAGTTTTCATCTGATTTTCACAAGTTGGGCTCAAATTATAGGGATTTTAACAATGTACATCTTTGCTATTGACATGTTACCCCTAAAAGGCAAAGGTCAAGGTCATTTTGCCCATCTGAAATAGGTCAAGGTCAATTTTCACCTGATTCTAAAGGGCAAAAGTCCAGGTCATTTTCCCACCTGAAATAGGTGAAGGTCAATTTTCATCAGATTCTAAACGGCAAAGGTCAAGGTGTGGTTGATTGTAGGCCACTGGTTACTATTGAAGAGGGCCCCCAAGGGGGGTTGTGATCACGATTCACAAAAAATTTAAATGTACTTTCACGGCTAAATCCAAATCATAAAAATTACAATTACATGAATGAATACCTATAATCACGAATCATGTTAAATAATCATTGATTTCACAGTGATTGCATGAGAAATAAATATAGAA
Source organism: Hermodice carunculata (assembly GCA_964020975.1). Taxonomy (NCBI): domain Eukaryota; kingdom Metazoa; phylum Annelida; class Polychaeta; order Eunicida; family Amphinomidae; genus Hermodice; species Hermodice carunculata. The sequence continues at coordinate 1,310,691 of CAXHWN010002807.1, read as the reverse complement.
TAACGAACCACGCAAATACTTAAAATCAGATAATCACGAATCAGGCTAAAATAATCTTCGATTTCACAGTTCACGAGAAATAAATATAGATGATAACGCATTACGCAAATACCCCTTGGAGCCCCTCATTGAACATGAATAGCAAAGTACCTGTGTGCTTTCTTTTGGTGTTCATAAATTCAGCTTTGACTCTCCTTTAAAGAGCATACTTAGGTCACTGAATGTATGAAACCATCTTGGCTGAGAGGTATTAAGGACTTTGCATATCTTATTTTTATATTTAATCATGCCCTCTGCACTTTGTGATAAGTAATTACACTTCTGTAGTATTCTGCCTCATATTTATTATAAGATAAGATAAGTGTATGTGTGTCTGTGTGTTTATCTTGCTGCTAAGCTTAAAACTGGCATGTCAAACTGTTATTTGTATGATCATGTTATATACTTGATTGGTCATTTTGGCCCCAAAAAGTGGTATATTCTCAGTAAATATACTGATGTTCATTTTATACAAGAAGCATGTTTACTGAATACCAAATGTGTGGTCTTACATTATTACATTGCTGGCAAATGCTGGCGAGACATTCATGCCCTCCGTGGTCATGGCTGTGGTGTGGGAAATCTTCAAACAAAATTCCTCTTTAAAGCCACATGGCGAGCGGGTTTGAAATCAGTTACACATTTCTACTAGGTACCCATGGAACAGGATGGGAGTAATTTTGGGTTGAGAGTATCCAGGTCAGCTGAGAGCTGTTTAAAAGCAGTGCCCTATTTACAGTTCACTTTGAACTTTAGCTCTGTTAGGAATACCATCACAGTTTTTTTTTTATCTATTTTATTTAATAGTATTTATTTTTTATTTTATTATTATTTTTTTTTTTGCATGATCTTTTACTCAGCACTGCCATATATGTGGTTGTTTGTGGACTGAGTGCACACTGCAGTGTCAGTCAGGTCTGGCAGCTATAGTCTTCATCAGTCTCAAGTAGGTCAAGGGGAGCTGCTGACTGTCACAACAAGGACAACCATATTGGTACTTCAGTCAAAGATCTTTTCACCAGGAATTGGGATCTGGAATTGCTATACACGAAATGATTACAGAGAGCACAGTGTTTGCTGGGATTAGCACACAAGTTGACTGTGATATAGCTAGGATTTTGTCTGTGTATGTCTATGTTAATGGGTGCTCTTTGTAGTCCCACACCAGGGACAAAAATTTGTATCTGGTGTCACTGTTCACTCATCCCTCTGTCAAAACCTATCTGGGCTTTACTTCCTGTCCCAAATCACCTACCAAATATGCTGTGTGGAAACCAAATAAGGTCACTGTGACCTTGACCTTTGACAATGTCACAGAAAATACTTGGTCAGGCCATATAGGTTTACAGCTGATCCTTGTGTCCTTCTATCCTGCGAAACATTCCAGTATTTCCAGGTCACTACATTCTCAATCTTGAGGAAGACAAAACTAAGATGTAAGAAGATGAGCTAAACGACTAAAGCAAGTTGCCGTGGTGGTTAGGAGGCTTGGTGATTGTCCGACTAGTTTTGATGCCTCTGCATCTCATCAGGGACTGTTGAAAAAAATGCGTTCGCCTGTTTATATACTACGCTCGGCTACCGTAGTTACTACGTAAAAAACGTGCATTTGTTTATGTGTAATAGTAGCCTGACGTTCATATTTTGGTTGATATGACGTGATTTCAAAAAGATCTCTTTTTGAAAGGAATAGTCTTTCCATATAAGGAAAGGCTAGTGTTGTCAGCTGGCTGGGATCAGCTGGTGCATTGAATCAGGCATTATGAAATTAGAACAATTACAATATTGTTCCAATAGGCCTGGATAGGGGCTACTAAATTGACTTAAGTTTCGATTTAAAGAATGTTTGCAGTTTTTTTCTTGGTTTAACACTATATGTGTTAAAATGGAGTGGAAATAACAAAGGAAGGTGAGCTAAGACAATAAAAATTTAGCATAAGACTGAGCAAGAAAGCTCATCTCCCCATGGTATTGAGGCCGAAAGGCTCAATCGAGCGTAGTTGGTGCATCCAATGTTTCTCAGGAGTTAGTCGCAGTTCTCTGGTGCGTGCTAATCTCAGTGGAGTTGGGATGTTATCTAGTATATGGACTTCAATGCCAAGTCCATCATGTCCTTCTTGGGCAAAATGTCTGCCCAAGGGTTGAGTGGCCACTTTGTTACTTATGTAACGATAGTGTTCTCTTAGCCTGTTTTTTAGTGGACGTTGTGTCTGTCCGACATATTGTTTTCTACAAACTTTGCATGTAAGGAGGTAAATAAGGTTGGAACTTTCACAACAACCTCCTTTAGGGACTGTATAAGTCCGCTTGGTTTCTGTGCTGGTTAATTGGCCTGTAGTGTTCTGGCGTGTACAGTATTTGCAATTTTGGCGATTGCATGTGTTCCTGTGTTATTTTGCCTGATATGGCAGGGTTGGTGGCTTCTCTGTTATGATAATTGATTCTGGAGTGAACCAATATATCGCGCAGATTTTTTGGGCGCTTGCAGCCTATTGTGACCTTTTTGTTAGAGAGTACTTCTGCGTTTCTTGAAGCCTCTAACGTTCTCCAATTCTGTTGGCTAATATCCCTTATTGGAGGCAGGGCCGGGTTGTAAGATGTAAGAAGGGTGTATAAAATTGAATGGACTGATTGATCACTCATTTTCCAAGGTGTCCCGGTCTCTTTGGCTGATCATCTTTTAAGACTTTAAATGCTGTCGTGTCCCTGTACGTCTGTACAGCTCTCTGGGACTCCATGTTAACTACTGTCCAGTACTTCATCTTGTTTTTCCTGACAATGAGGATTCTACTTGAGGCCTAAATGGTGATCCCATAGCATGACAGTGTCATTGACACCATGTGCTTCATTGTGTGTTTCTTGTCATTGTGCTGTGAAAAGAGAAATCACTCAAAAGTACATCAATTAAAATATTTCCAAAATATGTTTCTCTCCCTGCCCCATGCCTGAATATTTTGGTTTGGGGGGTGGGGGGTGGGGTGCAGGTAATCAAACTGGTGAGACCTACACATATAAAATATGCACATGTTGATTTGCTCAAACTTGCTGACATATTCAAGTTATCTGGTATGAATATATATTACAAATTAAAAAGCGATACATTACCTGGCTTTTTTAATTTGTTTATCAATAATAACCCGATACAACAAACTGATAGACCTAGAAGAAATGTTATCACCCCACACAGATATGATGCAACAATTCATAACATTCCCATTTTAACTCCTACTATGCCAGTATCATTTACTAATACAAAGGTTAATCGTTTATGCATAAGCCACAAAATTCCAGACTTAATTAATGAAAACTACCTGCCTGAGATAGTCCTGTCCAAAATACACACACATTTTCTCAAAGGATTTATACAGTATGCTAAGTTTTTTATCCTCGACAACTATGAAACTAACTGCAAATTGCTATATTTGTAATACATAATTATAATCATTTAAGATACTGGTACCATTGTTATTTGGTCTACCTATGTTAATATCCTTTTGGTTAATTGTTAACAACAAGTGTATTATGTGGCACAATCTAATGTAACACTACGGTGGCCTGCATGACAGCGCCTCCTGGGGAGTCTTAGTGTACAGTCTCCCTGGTCTAAACATTTATAATGTATTTTTACTGTGTGGATGTATGCTCTAGACCAAGTAAAGCTTATTCAACTTCAACTGTAAACAAAGCACAGAGTGACCAGCAATGTAAGGAGAGTGTGGTAGTTGCATGGTAAATGTACAGCTTCATCACTTGCCTGTTGATGTGCTGCTAGAGCAAAGTGTAGTAATCCTTTATACAATGTTGATGTTATCACTATGTACCATAAGTGCCAATGGCAATGGAGGAGCATGTTGCTGCTCTTGTTGTTGTTTGAAGGACACTGTGTTCATCTGGTTTAAGTATTGCACCTCAGCTCTATTGATTGCTGGTCTCATTCTCTGCCAGAACTTAGGGCTGAGCCTGGCTCTTTGACACATGACCCATTAATTTAAACTGAGTGCACAAATTGTCTCACAGAATATAACAAACAAAACACGAACAAACAAAAAACTTTGCTGAGTGCTGTGAGCAAAATCAGGAGAAAAACTGATTTGTTGATGTTAGGAACAATGGAGATCTGCTCAAAGTACTGATGGTAGTGTACACATATACATGTATTGCATTATATTTTGATGCATCACACAGCTGGAGTTTTGTGGCTGACATGAAAGAGCCACTGATAAAGTTTAATTTAACCTTGTCCTTGTAAGAATAAGACTAAAGGCAGACATCATCAGTAGTATAACAGTCAATTGATTCTTGTGGAGCTAGAGGAGTTATTGATCCGGCTGGAACACGATGCCCCAATGTAGTCTTTTCCTCAACTACTTTGAGCCCATAATGGTGACCAGCTTTCTTTTTTCCAAGCTGGCTATGGTAAGGCAGAAATGGGAGTCCGATGATTCAGGAACTTCCCCACATGAAGTTATTTACTCTTCTGTGTGATGAGACAGTGGCAGGTTTTGGTTTGTTTTTGTTTTTTTTTGTTTTTTGTTTTTTGTTTTGTTTTATTTTTGTTTTGTTTTGTTTTTTTGGTGAGAACTCTGTCACAGGTCAGGGTTGTTCACAGTATTCTCATTCTGTGTCCTGTGTATGAGGAAAGTTAGCAGAAAAATGCAAGTGGAGAAAACATGGTATTTTGAGTGTAAAAGGGTTAAACAGACCTATAGAATGGATCCCAAGTGTCCTGCTACCTAGGCTACTCAAAAGTAAAATTATTGTATCATCATAGGTTGATGGCATTTTTTTTGTTGTTGTTTTGTTTTTAATGGCCAGTTCTTTGTCTCATTCATTCTGAGATTTATTCTGTCAAATTGGATTGGGTTAGATCTTGTTCACTCTCATGGTATTCGTTTTTGTCTGTCTTACATGTTTGACTTGAAGCAAATCTTTCAATTTCATTGTGTGTACAGCCACAGGTCTGTAGTCATATATAACACTCATTAGAGCAAACAAACAGTTCTAATGTTGGTTTTGTTCTTGTGGTTTTCAGTCTTCATGGAAAAGAATCTGCCTCTGAGGAGTCTATATCTCAATCCAAAAATTGTGCATGTATACTACGTATACTGGTAATATACCAATTGGGAATAAATTTGGTGATTTGCTGCCAGTGAGAGCTGTTTTGTTGAGTTGGAGACACCAGTTTGAGTGGGAATAGCTCCCATATACATGTAATTAGCCACATACATGTATCAGTCTCTAGTATAATTTAACTCTTTCAGTGCCAAACTTTGGACTGAGTCAACAGTTTGAGCACATTTTGTTGACCTGGGATATTCTCTCTGGAGCTACTAGCATGCTGGTACTTGAATAAAAGGTCTTTTTACGAGGAATGTGAATCTGGAATCCTCATAAAAGGTTGACTTACTTAGATTGACTTTAGTCACATGCGGAACTGAAAGAGTAGAGACTTTGCTGTATTTTTGCATGCACTTCTGAGCTGACTAAGGATTTTTTAAACTCAGACAGGGATGTGTTTACTGTACATTAAAAAAGGCATGAGAATGTCCTTAAAACCTGAAAGTACATGGTGTTGACATGTAAATATGAAAGATAACTGGGGGGAAAGAGCCTGAATTTGGGACTTTTTTCCAATTTCTGGTCAGATAATCAATGTCTACAAGAGGTAAGCAGTTAGTTATCATGATACAGTGCACTGGAATGGACATGTTGGTGTGTATGTGATATAACATTTTAAAAATGACAGATCAAAAGGATGTTGGGAAGGAAATCATTTCCAAATCCTGACAGTATTTTAACATGTTCATGAATGATGAAGCCAGATACGTGTTTCTATTAAGCGATGGTTAAAAGAGAAAAGTTGAACGGTACATGATTGATGTTGAATGTTCCCTAAAGATGTGGGGAAACTAAACATACCTGTTATGAACTTCTATTGCTGCTTTGTTGCATTTGTCTAGACTTGCACTGGCGTCTTCATGCTTACTTGAAGTCATGTATTAACTGAAGTAAGGCCACACAAAGTCAGCATTGATAGTGACTGCACAGTGACCTATCATTGTCAAGTGCTATTATCTTACAATTAGCCAAAAGCTATGGATAATGTGTGTGCATGCACGAGTGTGTGATAGAGGGCAGTCAGGTTACCAAAAACAAGGGTATTTTTTATTGGGCTTCACCCGAACTGAATTTTAGGTAACAGTGGAAATTGAGTGAACATACAAACCTGTCTGAAAGTAATTCATTCAGGTGATGAGGTGTTGTCGGTTAATAGATGTACTTTTGATATTCCTCTGAAGAAAACAAGTTTTTACATTTACGAATGCCTTCTGTGATGGTTAAGTGTAAATATGTTGAGCAAGTATATAATTTTGATTTGTTAAGGTAATGTTCAGCCAGTTTTAGATAATTTTGTTCATTTTGAGATTTTGGTATACATATCTATAATTTGTCCAAATTTGGGACTTCTAGTCCCTATACAATCTAAAGAAATTAAGAAAATACTGTTAATGCTAACATGGAAGTCAATGGACCACGTTAACCTTCGAATCTTAATTACAGACGATAGATGTTTACACCAAAATGTCCAATTAATGTGGAAATTTCTCTGAAACTAATCATCAGATTTTGATCAAATAAAAACTGATTTAGTCTAAAAATTCCTGAGAGGAAAAATTTTTCAGGTATTTTAAAGAAGTTAATAATTTTTTTAAAATGTGTGTAAAAAATGAAGAGTCTACTAACTGTATCAATTTTGACAAAATCATCTATTTTGTAATTTTTGTATCATAATTGCACAAATTTGATAATTTATCCCCCATATTTTTCAAGAAGTGTGCAAAATTTCACAAAAAAACACATTTTTACCCAAAACGCTTGTGGTTGTATTACAATTTTGAATGTAGAGTTCCATGTGGAGACAGATTTTGCAAAGCCTTGTGGTCAATTAAGTATGTAGGTTTATAATACATGTAAAAGAATGCATATGACTGTGATATTTGGCTCAAAAGTGAAGTTATTCTGCTAGGTTGGACATTACCTTAATACTACAAAAAGTGCATGAATCTGTCTAGATTGACATGATGTTGTCAACAATTGTGACTATATAATGGCCACAAACTGAAGCTACAAGAACTATTCAGTATGTCAGTGCTATATTATCCCTCATAAGCAACCTCCCTTCACTTTTTCACTGTCAGATTTTGGACAGAGTCAACAGCTTTCCTTGGCATGTTTGTGCCCAGAGTCCCGAGGAAAGCTGTTGACCCAGACCATCATATTGTGTGGAACTACAGGCATGCTGGTACTTCAATGAATGGCCTTTTGACAAGAAATATGAAGGTAGCATCCTAATTATAATTGACAGCAGTTCGTCTTGGGTAGTTCGTTTTAAGTCACAGTTGGCACTGAAAGAGTTTACCATCCCATGAAAAGAAGACTTGAGTCAACAACTTTTGGCCGAAGGAAAGTTATTGACCTGCAGTGTGCTGTTTTGATAGGTCTTATCAAGAGGTCCATTCAAAATGTTTGCTCTTTGTGATATTTTAAAGTGCCTTTGGCCACTTCGAGCATTTCAGACTGAAAAATGACAGTTTCAGAAGATTTGAACTTTGCCATAGTTTTAAAGTGCATTTTTATTGAATGTTAAATGCAGGCTTCAAAAATTAATTAAAAGTAAGTCATGCCCTTGTGTAAACCGAGTCTGTTTGTTGTACCGTGCATCTTGTGTGCTACCTCTGAATAGCCAAGAGGTTAACCCTTTCCCCCATAAACCGGCCAAAACCAGCTGGTTATCAAATGTCTGCTTCAAGTGATTTCAACAGTCGAATATGAAAAACAATTTGAATGAGAATTTTAGATAACATCTGTCAAGATCACATGCCCCAGGTTAACAGCTTTCCTTGGCAGGGGTTGGGAGGTGCCCAACCCATGCCCCCCCCCCCCCCCCCCAAAAAAAGAAGAAAAAAAAAGCTGTTGACTCCGTCTTAATTCAAGGGGGAAAGGATTGAGGCAATCTTTATTCAAGGGAGAAAGGGTTAAGATATCACACCCTTAGTAGTGAATGAATACGGACAGGTCATTGCTTGGATTGGCTGCAGGGCTTCAGTCCCTTTAACTTGGTCCAGTTCTTGTCATCTTTAGATGCACATGTACTGGACTCATGTTCAAAAGGGCTTCTTGGTTTTTCACAAAGCTGTGGCTCCTGTGTGGATTTTGAGCCCACTTGGACTGCATTGTTGACCAAGATCTCCCTACAGTTGTGTTTTTGCCCATTGTGCTAGCTTTTCCTGCATTTGAAGCTAACATTATTTCAAATGTCAAATTTGTGATCATGTGTATGTTCATTGACATCAGAAATGTAAAAAACATCTGCCTCCAGGGCACTCGCCTGGTCTTACATTGCAGAAATGAAAAAAAGATAAGAATTTGAAGGCTGACTGTGTATGTGGTCGCATATTGTATGTGGTAGCATATTGTATGTGGTAGCATATTTTATGTGGTAGCATATTCAGGAGGCTACACGCCTGTATTCTGATGGTTGCAGTGCATCGTGCCCAAATGTTATCCGTTGTAAGTTGCTCACATTATCACGTCAGAGAAAAATTACAACAAATGCCATTCAATTAATTCTCGCATTTGGTAAGGATTTTCAGTAATAACTACCGGCAATCCCCAGGGGACATTGCCTATGATTTTTTTTGCAGGTGAGAACCAATGTCATTGTTGACCATAGTTTCAGCTAAAATGGAACAGTTTATATGTACAAGACAGCAGTAACCCAGAATGGAATGAACAAGGAAAATAATACAAGTGTGTGACCCTCAATGGGGTGGGGCGAGAGTGGAATGAGGTGGGTCTAGCTTGTACTGCCCTCTAGGGGGTATGTGAGGAAGCAGAATCTGTGATGGTCTGGTCCCAAATGAGTTGCCTTCGTGTTAAAGTGGAGTAATTCCAGCAGTGATGAACATTCAGCATAAACATCTGTCACTTGTAGGCAGCAGTGAGACAAATATTTAGAGGATTTACGGCAATCTATCTACAAGTTTACATCATTTATATACATATAGTGGTATATAGTTTATATATATTTTCTGATTTCTTTTTGTGGGAAAGAGAGTATTTACCACCTCTGGTGGCGGAACCAAACAGTTCCAATGTTGTGCTACATCTGTATTGTTTTTAGGCTGAAGTATGGATTGTGGTGTGTACTTTGTTTTAAAGGAAGAAACGCAAGGTTGTGTGTCAGTATCACACAGCCCCATATGGACAACACTTCTAACAATAAAAGATTTACATCCAATGAAGAGTTGCTTTTGTGTACACATGTGACTTCCCAGGGCTCAACCCCTGTGATGCTGTGGTAATTGGTGGGTACATGCCCCAGGTCAACAGCTCTCCTTGGTGTGAGTTGGCTGCTTAGTGCCTTCCTACACCAAGGAAAGCTGTTGACTTAGTCATAATACAAGGGGGAAAAGGCTAAATTCCAAAACTGCAAAATGTGTAACCCAGGTTTAATAGTAAACTACATGGTCAAGTAAATTGAGGGGGGGGGGGGGGGGCGGTATAGAACAAACATATGGACATTAATCAATGGAAAAACTTTTCAGGGATCATTCACTATTTTGATAAATAAAAAAACAACATGCAAAAAGGTTCTTTCACATTTTATGTAACTGATTTGACTGATTAAAATAACATAAAAAGGTGCATTACATCAATACTGAATGTGTCCTCCCCAGGACAGCAGAGTCTTGTTCACATTGTACCACATAATTTTTGTTTGCTTTTGTGTCATTTTGTGCAACTTGCTACACGTATGGGCTTTTAACCATTAATAATCACATTGAAGGACTCTGTCATTGCGTACAAGATTCAGATATAAACAACAGATGGAAAGCAATTATATATCCATTATTCTGTATAAGATTTGCAACATTAAACGCGGATCAATGCGCACTGATAGGTGCCAATTATTTTGAGTATAAACCTGGTGAGCAAACACTTCAACAGCCTATCAAATGCGGACCACTAAATTTTACAGCAAGAGGACCATTCCATTTTCACAAGCATACATGGAATAGTATTTCCTGCCCCCCCCCCCCCCCACCTTGCCTCCCTCCCAAAAAATTTACATATAATACCATTAAGATGTTGAGTTTGACTCTGACAAGAGTCTATATATATTTTAAAGGTGAACTGACAAAAGTCTTGCCCCCCACCGTACATCTGTAACAATGCAGTGGGCACTTGTGAAAATGCTAAACTTCCACTCAATAGCATTTACAGACCATCCTGATCAGAATGTCCGTTTTTAAAACAAAATAAAAAAAAATATATAAAAAAACACACACTTTTTAAAAATCCTTATCATTGAATGACTATGATCAGGCATACTCTTAAAGCAACATCAAGTTAAACCTGCTGTGCCATGTCCACCATGCAGGACCGCAAAACGTCTTTCACTCCAAACCTGCGTCAAGTTGTCGGACAATGATTACAAGCAGCTGATCTTTGATGGATCACCATCTCCACAGCTGATTTTCTGTGTACTTCCTACATGTGTGGCACACTAAACACTGATCTGTTAATGTGTGAACATGTCGGTGACGCAAACAATATAGACTGATGCATAAAATCACTTGTCTGATTGTGCCAACATTTTGGCACATCCAGCTATATTACATGCTGTAGGATGGTTTTATGGAAGAGTTGAAAGATAAAAAAACTGCCATATCTAATATGTTCACAGAAGGACTTTTTCTGAAAGGTCAAAGACTTTAATATTTTGCAAACAGAAAGAAAACAAAACAAAGATCATTACAAAATTTCAATTTGGCTAAATAAATTGAGAGCAGTTGCCAGCATCACAATGGTGTCAGCTCTGCTGTCTTACAGATACAGTAAAGCAGGGTCACTATGGGCAGCTTGCTGTCTTACAGATACAGTAAAGCAGGGTCACTATGGGCAGCTTGCTGTCTTACAGATACAGTAAAGCAGGGTCACTATGGGCAGCTTGCTGTCTTACAGATACAGTAAAGCAGGGTCACTATAGGCAGCTTGCTGTCTTACAGATACAGTAAAGCAGGGTCACTATGGGCAGCTTGCTGTCTTACAGATACAGTAAAGCAGGGTCACTATGGGCAGCTTGCTGTCTTACAGATACAGTAAAGCAGGGTCACTATAGGCAGCTTGCTGTCTTACAGATACAGTAAAACAGGGTCACTATGGGCAACTTGCTGTCTTACAGATACAGTAAAGCAGGGTCACTATGGGCAGCTTGCTGTCTTACAGATACAGTAAAGCAGGGTCACTATGGGCAGCTTGCTGTCTTACAGATACAGTAAAGCAGGGTCACTATAGGCAGCTGGCTGTCTTACAGATACAGTAAAACAGGGTCACTATGGGCAGCTTGAGCCTCGCAAAAACAAAGTATCAAAGCTGTCCAAGTTTTTCAAACACAAAATTGGTGAAAGCCCAACTCCAAAAAGATATGTTTTTCTATTTTCAGAAACAAAAAAGAATCCCATTTTAATTTCTTTTTTTTTATAAAAGAAGGCAAATTTTACAAAATCAAATAAGACTGCTACACGATGGGAAATGACTGGCATGTAGGACAAAATAACTATGTACAGATGGTACAGTTATTCTGCAAATAGAAAGGGCCCAAAATATCCATGTAACTATGCATTCTAACTGAATTACGGTTTATTTGTCATTTATTTTCAGTGTTTGCACATTTGATATATATTGTATATGGGAACTTAATCAAAAGTTGACTTGCTACACCTGTTCATAAACTGGTCAGCAAACATCAAAGATGGTGCTGGTGCTTAAAACCTTGACACCACAAGATATCTTGACTCATCTGCTCAGAAAAAAAGCATTTTCTGTATCATTATGAAGACCACCTGTTTTGTACTTTCTTTGATTTGTCAACTAGATTTTAAAATAGATAAATAAATTGGGTTTATTTCTTTACAAATTTTACCTACAATTTTAATTTCAATTGAATTCAAACTTTGAATTCAGTAACAGATCCATTTACAATTTTCAAGATACCATCTATATAATCTATCACACACACATTCACACATAGCTCATGAATAGTCAACTGCATAACAAACTGGTCCAGTGCATAACAGTATACTGGTGTAGTCAACTGCATAACAATACAATGCTGTTGTCAACTGCATAACAATATACTGGTATATAGTCAAGTGCATAACAATATACCAGTGTAGTCAACCATCTACACTGACTGCCAGCTGTTGCCAGTGGTCCCAGATATGGTTCCAGACTATATGGTAGTTAAAACAATTGATCATCACAGAGTCTTGTCACATCACGACCCCCCCCCCCCCCCCCAAAAAAAAGATAAAAACTACACTGGTATTAGCTATTTCTAATTTATTGCATATTTTGTTAAAATGTTTCTTTATCTATGCCAGATTTAACAATAAGTGAATGACACAAACTAATTCAGGTGATGTCTGAGATGGTGTGTGTAAAAAGGTATAATTATTTCAGCAATCACAATCACAGAGAAAATCTGATGAGTATTAAACATCCATTCCACACTGACTTCTTGATGAGTACAGAGTTTTATCAGGTTTTTAATTTCACAAACATTGGGTGCTATCAATCAAGTAAACTGACTACAGACCCTGTAAACCATGGTAAACTAACTTGTGACCTGGTTCCCTGATTACAGACCATATAGCAACCTATTAAAACCACAGAACTTCTAACCATGGTAACCTGACCACAGAGCCTATAACACTAGTAACCTGTCTAAAAAGCCAGCAACCATGATAGTAACCTTTAACATTTATAACAGCACCATATCACAGACTAGGTATCCATGGATACAGAGACTAGGTATCCATGGATACAGAGCCTGTTACACTCCACACTGGCTCCCATGATGGCTTACACTGCAAATGTTGACCATGGCTTGGATTGATGGCAATTAGCTGACACACTTCTGTAACTGCGCTCCTCATAATTATAATGAATGATGCAAATGTTCATACACGAGGACTATATAAAGTGATTACAACTTAACAGATTCAGCTAGATCAATTTTTTAATGTAAGGTGTTGTCATGATACCAAGTACAGTAGAATCTCTATGCAAAGACCTCTTTGTAAAGAGACCACTCCCCAATTACAACCAAGTATTTGCAGTCCCATTTTTCTTCATCTTCAATGTTTCACATTTCATGTGACCAATTCCAAATGAAGACCTGTTTTTGTCAGTCCCACAGGTGGCCTGGCAGCTTCTTCTGCATCATACACGTAGTGTGTGCCTCCTGCCAGCACACTGTCCTCATTACTGACTGCCAGTACACTGTATTCATTATCTACTGCCAGTACACGGTCCTCATTATCTACTGCCAGCACACTGTCCTCATTATCTACTGCCAGCACACTGTCCTCATTATCTACTGCCAGTACACTGTCCTCATTATCTACTGCCAGCACACTGTCCTCATTACTGACTGCCAGTACACTGTCCTCATTATCTACTGCCAGCACACTGTCCTCATTACCTACTGCCAGCACAGTCCTCGTTACCTACTGTCGGTACACACAGTCCTTGTAACTGCCACTGTATTTAATAGTTAGAGTGCCTGTCACCCCAAATCATTTGTCGGTATTATTGTAGATACCATATCCGTCTCAATAAGTATCCATGCTCTAAAAAGCTTCCCCTTCTTCACCACAAGCAGGAAAAGCTAAAAAAAGGCTACATATTTCACCTTTAACCCTATTTTTGTGGTATTGAACCTAACTTCATCATAATATTAGTGAAAATTGATGGATTATTCTTTATTTTGTGTGTGACAAAGGCACTAATAGAGAAGAATATGGTACTCTATTCCAAATTGCACACAGGCCCACAGGGACATAAAATAATGAAGCAATTTGAATATTAAGATTTATAAAAATATATACATTTTGATTTAAAAACAGATTTCACCAGAGATCTATGTCAGCAAACAGCAAGCAAATTGAACTTTTATGGTGACATGGTCCAGGTGACCTTTGTGATAATTTTTGGCAACATTTCATTTGCTGTAAGCCCATGTATAATTATGCAGACTTTTACTTTCAGCACAGAACTGGAAAACCATGTACAAATTTAACACTGCATGTGTCACCAGTGTGTCTCTGCAGTCAACTACATGTAAATCCAAGCTGTCAGACCCCAGACTGACTCACAGTCAGGAACATCGAGAGAACTCTATTTGCATGCAGATTAAAGCATTACACAATGTTACCTGCTATCTCAGACCATCCCTGCATCAGCAAAAAGTGATCTTGTATGTCCTGTAGCTGCTCTTAAAATGAGGGTAAATTTAACAAGGATACATCATAATGTAGCAAATGGGATGAGGGCAAGGCCAAAAATGACTGTTGTCCTCTCCTGTAACATCATAATGTACCCTGAATAATAGTCTTTAAAAGCAAATGGTCCCTCGATGTGGATGGTCTTCATAGCATACAGCAACCACAACATACATTTCCAACACTGACAATGTACATTTCCAACACTGGCCTTGGATGGTTTTGCAAGCAAGTACAAAAACAGTGATTTTTCTTCTACCATATAAATACATGTATAAACACATTGTACAGTCATTTCAGTGTTTTGACACATCACATTTATTACTAGATCAAACTGTAAAGCCATCAGAGGCACTGTGAGCACTGGTATTCATGGATATATGCCTCACCTGCCCCCTGGTGGCACACTTCTCAGTCTCACCACTTTTTTTAAGTGTTATGATTACAAAGAATATAGGCATATGACAGAGTCCCACTGCTATCAAAATATGCCAAGTGGCTTCAATAATCTTTCAATTCTTAGTGGCTTGATCTAACAGTATCTTGGCAGTTGATCCCTTAAAATCGCAACAAAAACAACAACAACAACAACAACAACAAAAGTATCTATTTCATTACCATATCAATAATTAATGAATATGTACAGTCACCGCTGCATCTAAATTCATGAGGACCACATATAGCAGACTTAAGATTTCTGGATTTACTCTGCCAGCAGAAGTATTTACCATTTCAACATGGCATGCAGTTCGACAGATTGTACAGCCTCATTGGCACTCATCAAGTGTAAACGCAGGCGATACAACTTTGGTAAACTCTGTCATGCTGACCACCATATCTTTTGTTTTGAAATGAGCACCAACTGTACACCATAACTGCTTATCAAATGTTGTAAAAGTTGATACACTGTCTTCATCGTAGGACTGAACTTTGTCTACAACTCTTCCTGATATACTTTGAATGTTGGGTGTTCCAAGTTGCCCACAGAGTCATTTGAAATACACCACTGGAATAATTTCCTTAGGCATCTTCAGCCCTTTCCCAGTGAACAAAAACATCTTTCCTTGATGTGGGTGGAGTGATATGAGCCTAACCCATGCCAAGGAAAGCTGTTGACTTGGCTCATGTTATCTTGATAAGTCTCCTGCGCATTCTCATTCAAATTAGATTTCATTCCATTTGTAACTAGTGACAAGGATTGAGGCAGACAACATTTGACCACCAGCCGCTTCACAGATGAGGGTTCCAATGTTTTCTGTATTTGTAAAAAAGGGCAAGAGGTTTTCACAAATGTGACAAGATTCATCATGACTCCTCCCTCCCCCCCCCCCCCCCCCGCAACCAAAATCCACTTTTGTTGACAGAAAATGCACTCTAAGGAAGTAATTTATGTGCCTTTTTTATGAATTGTTTCCTAATTATAATGATGTTCACATGCAAATCCACAAAATGAATACCTCCAGGTTAGGTTAGGAGAGATTCCTTAGGTCTTTACATTATTATAAGATCTTTAGCTAAAGGGTTTCCCTTCCTTTCAAAAGACCCACTTTTTGTGCCGAGGGTGAAAAAGACAATCATGCATTGATTTATGATTTTGTATTTCATTATCCAGGCTTTTAGCTTGACAGGGTACATGCATATATTATATATAAAAAAATATATGTACCACATGATGTACTTATACTTTTCTGGTTTGATGTGAATGCTGCAGGATGGGCATACATGTCACACAACACAATTTCTTCAAAGATGGAACGAAATTGGCAAATTTCCCAGGAAATGCAGCATTTTATTTGCATTTACTGTCCACCCAACTGGTGTTTCTACTATGTGCTGTCTGGCACATTACATATTTCTTAGCTTATTATGACTTTTTGTCCATTAAAAGTTTCATCATGAAAGGCCAAATTAATTACAAACAGAACTGAAGTGGATTTTACTATTTTAAAAATGCAAAAATACAAGTCCTGTTGAAAGGTATAACGCCAGACATCTTATGACATATATACTTACAGTCATTATTAGCCTTACATGTACAGCCTTTGAATTAAAACTGAGTCAACAGCTTTTCTTAGGGTATGGTGGGTGCTAAGTGCAGGACTCACCCCAAGGAAAGCTGTTGAACAAGGACACCTTATTCTGATAGCACTTGTCCTATATTAACCTTAACCCTTTTCCCTAGCTGGAATTAAGACTGAGTCAACATCTTTCCTTGGCATGGGTTGGGCACTAAGTGACCACAGGTATGTGATCTTGATAGGTCTAATTGTCTAAAATTCTCTCTGTCACACAGTTTTTCATGACTGTTGAAATCAGTTGAGAAACAACATTTGACTAGTAGCTGGTTTTGGTTAAGGGGGAGGAGGGTTAAAATTGAACAAATCATTTACACAGATTGCCTCCAGTCAGTTTTGGGTCAAAAATGGGGGGGGGGGGGATTAAAGCCATATTACATCCTACAATCACTGGATCAAAGCAATCCTTGTCCAGGGTTTTCATTGCTAAATACTAGAAGTATTGGACACAACCACTTTGTTCATGGCACAATTGAATGTTACAACATATACACTATCACGTACACACACATGTAGCAACATGTGCTCATTTGTGAGTGTAGCCATGCCTGGCAAGACTTCCATTTTTTACGAGTACATTGTATTACCATTGAGTGCTGGATCACATTGTCTGCAAGTCATCTTACAGTTTATAGTTAACAGAAGGTAATGTCCTCTAAATCAAATAACTGTTGTTTGTACAATTAAATATTAAAAAAGGGTACAATTAAACAGTTTCACCTGCATGTTTTGGATATTTATTAATATCTAAATGGCAATTAAATTCATCTGACTTTTTTAGTGATTTGTCTTCACAACAATGTAACAAGAGGCCCATGGGCCTTATGCTCTGCTGTCACCGTGGTTATATTGCACCTCTTCACTTCAAAGTTGCAAGTCCTCGAGTAGCTTCTAAACATATGAAGCTAATGTAAATTTAGTGTATAATATGTCAACCAGATGGCACTTCGCTCCACATGTAATCATATCTTATTTGTGCAATTCCTGTGATGGATATTGTTGCATGTGCCAAGACAACAATGAGTGAGTCCTTAACTGTATGTCCTCAGTGACCTTGGGACAGAAGATCAAGGTCATCCAGATTATGTAATACAAGAGGCCCATGGGCCTTGTGCTGCACTGACATTGCCATTGATGTCCAAGCTACAACTTGCCATTACAAAATCACCTCTTTCAACCTTACAGGCATGGTGACCTCACAAAAAATATGTCAAGGCGACTGATATTACTTAACTTTCTACCATTGGACATATCCCATAAATTTGGTAAGTCTAATCTAATTACTTTTCCACATATGGAATTTTATATCTTAAAACACATTTTGGCTCATAATTGCTGTCAAATTATAGGTGACACCACTAATATCAACAGCAATTTAGACCTTGACCATCTCCACAATCCAATTAAATTTGGTTAAGGTCTGCCAAAAATTAAAGATGCTTCAGTTTTGACAAGTTTTTCACATTTTGACCCTTTTATTACATAATATTGTAGGTGGTGCCACCAATATTGAAAGGAATCTAGATTTTCATACAGCCTATAAGTCCTAAAAGCTATATTGGGCTAACTTGAAAACTGTGGATAGTATTGTGCTAATGAGCAAAAGTTTACGGACATAAGCTCTGTGACCTTTGGTCAGCAGAGCTAAAAATTACTCTGCAGGTTGATATATACATATTATAAATGTAAAGGCTTATTTTAAAAGTGGGAAGCACACATGTAACATATCCATAAACATATATACACTGCAAAATACTGTGATACTGTTATAATGCCCTTTGGCAGGAACATTTCATTACTAATTTCATTTTCTTCATTTTGCTTGTACTTGGGATCTAACTAAACAGGCTATCCTCAAACAAATGTTTCGTGATGTTACAATGTAGGTAGTAAGTCTTGAAATCTTCCATCAAAATGTTAAACATCATCAACAATGCTGATTAGCTCTTTATCAGATTTCAGCCAGATACCTTAAACTTCATACAAGGGTGGCTGATGCATGTGCCGAACATGTACATACATGTATATCCATTTTCTCTAAGGTGACCCTTTGAGGCAAACTACTCTAAAATCATTGTGTTTTTCAAGACTCCAGACCCATTTTCACACACAAAAATTTCACCTGTAACTTAAAAACTATTGGCTACAGTTTCAAAGGACAATAGACAACTATTTCATTCAATGTTTTGGGCTCCAGCATGCTTTCTGGTTGAAGGTTGGTCACACTGGAATCCGTCTTCTATTCAATAACTTTCATTGTTTTAATAAATTTTCTGAATTTTCATGCAGACGTAGTCAGAAAATTACAATAAATTGTGTTAATATTCAGCTCTGCCACCCGACCATGTTAGCTGCCATCTTCGAATTCCAATTCCACTCCAAAGCCTTTCTTGAAAGTATCCCAGGTTTTGGGTTTGTGAGGATTATCGAGCTCTTCTCTGGGAATAAACAATCTGGTGAAACAAATGAGGCAGACAGTTATTAGGAATTTGACAGAAAGAACTGGTATACAGTAACTATTACCATTCTTAAATCGAAGTATTGGGCTTGATGATTTCCAAATTGCGACACAACATATTAATTTCAACAATTCCTTTGTTCACAATTTTTTTTTGGGGGGGGGGACTGTTTGAAAAGAAACTATTTTTTTCACATTTTGTCAGTTCATTTGGACATTTTTGAGTATTTTAACATCAAGGCTACAGCAAAATTAGTTGAATTTGATACATACAATCATGTAGTTACATATCTAATTCCTGAACTAAGCATTACATTCTTATTGTAAACCAAACCAAAGGGATGACATAATGTGTGGACCTTGTGACATCAGTCGTGTGACAAGTAGATCACATATGTACAACATGGCCAACATATCATATTACAACATGGCCAACATATCATATTACAACATGGCCAACATATCATATTACAACATGGCCAACATATCATATTACAACATGGCCAACATTTCATATTGCTCCCACATAGTGCTGCCTGCCTCATTGGTACCACAAAAAGGCCACATATTCTACATTTAAGCAGCTTGTTCATGGTGTTATATCCATAATACTGGACACACAGTGACATGTGAAGGGTCATTTGAATGTCATTTTTAAGCACGTCAGGCACTGACAGGAAGGAATATGGAACATTAACCAAGGACAGCTGAGACTTCAACACCAAACATGTTGTTGAGTAACTACTATCCGAAAAGACTCAGATTGAAAAGCATTTAATGCAAAAATTTAAAATGTATAAGTGAGAAAAGACTTAAAAACTCATCCCAAATTTAGCTTTGTGGGCAAATGCTGAATAAATAATTAGATTTGTAACAATTAAGCATGTGAATTTCTAGAGGTTTATTCAAATTTTAAAATTTTGCAAAGATAATTATAAGGTGCTCATGTGGCTGAACAAAATTCAAGGGAAATTTTAATATCAAATGAAGCTTTACTATTTGAATTTCAACTGTAGAATTTTCCATTCCAAAACAAAGACAGATAATGAAAATACATGGAATTTTTTTTCCAGCTAGATATAGGTGCACATGAATTACATGTTATTAATTTAGAATTTGATTAAACGTGTAAACAGTTGTTTCCTTTATTTGTGCAGGTATGTGACATTTCACTTGCATGGTATAAACATAAATGCATATTTACCACTACGTCGTATGCATATTGATTTCCCGCCACAAAGCATGGGTTTGATGCCAGGTGATCACCGGGGTACATACAGGTCACATCACTTACATGGAAAGGGCCATAGGCTCTTTTTTTTTTGCAAAACTAGCATTTCTTGAGAAATTTCAGTTCACAAATGTCAAACTGGTATTCATCTAGTACTTCCCGAGCCATATATAGGAAAAATTTCCATCTGACTTAAATAAGTATTCTTTATTTCCAAAATATTAGTAATATCCTGCTTGTCCCCACAGGTATGGACCCATATCTCGCCAAGAATAGGCAATCAGGTGTGCAGCTGTGACACGAATTCAAAGTAATATGCATGTCTCGTATTAGTCCACAAAGCTGACATGAAAATCACATTTGAAATCTTTGGATAATGCCCTCTGAAAGAATCTATACATTTTTAATGTTTCCATCAATAAATACCTTTCCATACATAAACCTTCTTAGATAGCAGCTACTTAATACAGTGCTCCCTCCTTATAACACTGCTGTTGGCATCCACAGAACAGACCGTGTTATAGCAAAACCGCCTTATAACAGAGGGACTTTAAACATAGAAGTAATGGGAAAACTATTTGAGGAGCCATGGTACACATGGTGTTATATCAGAAACCGCCTTGTAATGAGGGCTGTTTCAACAACAGTTACATTTTTTTGCCTAATTGTACTTAAAATCCTGTTAAGAAAAATTGTTTTGATAACATGTTTTTGGCATAAACGCTAATGACTTTCATTCTTTTCTGACATGCCTAAATGCACATTTACTCAATATTAAAAAAATGACTCAAAATTGACAGTATTTTCTCAAATGTCACAAACCTGACACACTATGTTGAGACAATGACTCAGGGTTGGCAGTGAAATAGAGCTTAATTGTTTGTAGACTTTCAAAGTGAGGAGTAGGTGTCATCATGGAGTTTGTTTTACATTTCTGGTGTAGGATCTTCATTATTGCAGTCCTTGTTAGGATTTACCTTAGTTTTTACGGGTGGTCTAGCTGCAACTGTTTATTTTACAATCACTGGGGCTGAATACAATGCCCCAGTTTGTTTCCACTTCAGTTATACACTGGCAGGTGGTTTAACTAGGATAAGCTATCCAGATAGAAAGGGAACATATTGTTTCAGGGGTAAGTAAATTTGTTCTTATCTGAACCTGTATTATGCAAATTTAGTAATTATGGTTTGTTTGACAGATATTCTTCTTTCATAATGAAGCTCTGCATTTATAAGCAAAACTTCACGTATTTAGCTAATTTATCATTTGCCACGTTCATATTTATTCATTATTATGTGGGTTGTCTTTGCTGAACATTTAGCTTAGATGCTACTAAGAGAGACATGTACCTGTAATTGGCTCTGAAACATGTTCTGAGTAGTTACCCACTGAAGACCCTTTAATTTATTTGGGCTAATACAGCCTATGTCACAATTTTACAAAAGAACGTGTGCAATATAGACAATAGAACTTCCATATGTATATAGGTCAGACAGGAACACTCAGTCAGGTAACTTATGGAGAGTAAAGAGTTTGGACTGTAGAATAGGGAATGACTACTAGGAAGTGGTTCTGGATAAAAAGACAGAAATACAATAAAGAGGGAGCACTGAATGCTTGGGCAGGGCTTTGGTCTGTACCTCTTTCACTGCCATCTGCAAATTAAGTCTAACTACTTAAAACTAACTGATGTAACTTATAATAAGGGAAAGATTGTGTTCCTTGTGCAAAGACCTTTCATTTGAATACCAGGATGCCTGCAGTTACAGAGAATATAACGGTCCAGGTCAACAGCTTTGCTCAGCATGCTTAGGTTACATTGCACCCAAAGCATGGCAAGGAAACCAGTCGACTTGGTCCAAATTGTGGCACTAAAAGAGTTAAAAGAAT
The DNA here is from genome assembly GCA_964020975.1 of Hermodice carunculata. Lineage (NCBI taxonomy): Eukaryota > Metazoa > Annelida > Polychaeta > Eunicida > Amphinomidae > Hermodice > Hermodice carunculata. The sequence goes on along the minus strand of CAXHWN010002807.1, from coordinate 1,288,647 downwards.
AAAAAAAATGAAGCAAACTGTCTGGAGCTGTTACTCAGCAATCGTGGCTTAACAGACAAGCTTCATTTGACCAACCTGTTACCCTCCACAAACGATGTGTAGAACCAGAAGTAGAATGGACAGTCGTCATATCCCTTGGGAATTTTCTGTTTGGCAAAAGAAAGAACACTTGAGTTTTCAGCAAAATGTACATGAATAAGATACTCTTTGGAATAAAAGGTGGTCCACTATAATGTGCATCTCCCCCAACAAATTGGTGAAGCTGCATTGGATCATTGTTGAGATATTAAGGTAACGTTGTCCCCTTGTGCACCACACAGATGGCCTCCAAATAAATACTTTAAAGTTCCATAAAAAGTTTATAAATACAAAGGAAGCTGGTTTTTAATAGTGTTCTGGTCCATCATAAGATGCATCATTGACAAAAATTTGGTGAAGCTGTGGTCAGCATTTTTTGAGATATTGTGTTAACATCATCAGGGTTGGTGCCACTTGGATGGCCTTCAAATAAATATATTAAATGTTTTATACAAATTTTAAAAATAATAAGACGAAGCTGCTTTTTAATTGGGATTCTGGTCCATCATAAGATACATCTTTGACAGAAATTTGGTAAAGCTGTGACCAGTATTTTTTTAGATATCACGGTAACATTGTCAGGGTTGACACCTCATAGACGGCTTTCAAATTAATACATTGTAATTAAAAGTTTCACAAAAAGTTTAAAAATAATCATAGGAAGCTGGTTTTACAAAGGTTCTGTTCCATCATAAGATACATCTCTGACAAAAATTTGGTAAAGATGTGGTCAAAATTTTTGAGATATCACGGTAACGTCGTCACAGTTGACCCCATACATTAAAAGCTTCATAAAAAGTTTAAAAATGATCAGAGGAAGCTGGTTTTCAATAGGAACCTGGTCCATCAATAGGTCCTTCTGTGACAAAAATTTACTACAGCCATGGTAACGTCAAAACGTCAACAAGATGGACAGACGTCTCTACTATGATACACTTATGTAGAAAAACAGGACCCATATTCATAAATATCAAATATCGTTTTTGTGATGTCCATGAATCTGGAATATTATCAAATTAATAAGTTAAGTGATTGAATCACTGTTATAGAGTATCAAATGCAAGGAGTAGACTTCTACAAGTTCCTCACTAAACAATTGAACTTCTACAGACGGACGTCTCTACTATGATACACTTAGGTAGAAACACATGACCCATATTCATAAATATCAAACCCAACAATGACAGCAAAGAGAGTCCAGAGTTACCAAAGCATCAACATTCATCTTCCAATACCAATGTGAAGAAACAAATTTCACTCCTGACTTGAGACAGGCAGTCACCCACAAAAGGTAACTGGTGGTTTTAAACAGGTCCTCTCAACCGTTGAAACATTCTTCATTAAATACAGACTATACTGTTTCCAATATGTACTGGCCCAACCACTCAAAATCCAATTTTTTTTTACTTCTGCAAAAGATAAAGGAGAATTGGTAGGCCTATCACTATTTTGTTTCTTCTGACTAGTTCGTCAGCTGAGTTTATAGCAAAAGTAGAAAGTAGGCCTATATCATTTTTGTGATATCTATGAAGCTGGAATATAATCTAATTAATAAGTTAAGTGATTGATGGACGACGAAGGGGATGACAATACCCTGTGGCACTTCATGTGCCAAGGGTAAAAAGCAATATGTGCCTGCATCTCTAGAAATTCAAGGAGTTGCGGTCTTTTAATAGATCTAATCCCTCTGTGTGAAGCAAACCTTTGTCTTCATGTCCCTAGCATGAAACTGAAAGCTACAATATATGAAACTAAAACATTCAAATTTTTTGGCAATAAGTTTCAAAGTTTTGATATTGGTGTTTTCTTTTATTTATTTAGCTTCAAATAATAAGACTAGACACATTCAATAAGAAGCATTAAACTTGTCAAACCTTCAACTCTTTAGTTCTTAGCCTTAAGGTTTGTATGTTTTCCCCCTGACACTAGCCCAAATGGGCTGTAGATCAAATGTTATCTGGTTCCATGATTTTTTCAATGATTTTTTTTCAAAAAAAATTGTGTTGAAAATAGTGGAGCACTCTGGATGATCCCTTTTAGTACGGCATGCGCCAGGTCAAGAGCTTTCCTTGGGGGTACATTGGGCACTTGGTGTCTGCCACAAGGTCACAGCTGACTCAGTCTTAATTCTTTCCCCCTTTAACTGGCCCAAATTGGCAGACGATTAAATGTTGTCTGTTTCATATGTCCCAGGTCAACAGCTTTCCTTGGCAGGGGTTGGGCACTAAGTGCCCAAACCCTGCCAAGGAAAGCTGTTGACTCATTCTTAAGTCCAGTGGGAAAGGGTTAATTCACATGGGATTAAGTTAAGTCAAAATGCCACTGTCATGTCTCCAGCAAGGGAATGCGTAAAAGCACTTTCAATGGTGTGGACGGATTTTAGAGCATGACGAAAACAGTGGCAGGGGCAGACTGTAAATCCCAATGATGTAACAACTGTTACGACGGTAACACATGTAGACACAGTCTCTACCATCATAACCCAGACTTACCGATGTGGAGAAGAACATGACTTTGACATCATTTTCTAGAACTGGCATGTCATTCACCTCAGCACGCACGCTGGCTGTTGTTGGATCAAAACTGGTCTGTAGAGTAAATAATAATATTGTGTACATCATTCTCTGGGCGACAAAAAAAAAAAAAAGATATAAATTACTTTAATTTGTGATGCTGTGCTGCGACTGATAATTTTGAATGGGAAAAAGTTACATCGGTATCAGGTTCTTCCTGCTCTATGGCGGTTACACCATGCTTAAACGTTGCAAAAATCTTACCCCTGGGCCAGTACTTTGAAAGGCCAGCTGAGGTATGGGTAACATCTTTATTCTATTCTCTTAAGTTTACTGATGCTTATAAATCTACTACACAATGTTGTTTTACCTGTGTGTGGTCCTTGCTTACTCTGATACATCTGCTACACATTTCAAACATCTTTTCATTCAGATTCTGGTCATTATATGCCTCATTAATTTTATTGTTTATCAGTGATATGATGGTTCTACAGGGAATTAATTGCATCCTAAAAAATCCACAGTTTTTGTGAGTTTCAGAGGGACGTGACCATAAAAGTCAAAAGAGCAACTAAATACAATACAACTTGTATCTGCTTTACACATTCCTTTCCATTGTATGTGGGAGTCATGTCAGCAATACGTTACATGACCTTGTTTCAGTCCATGTATGTATTTAATTGAGAACTGCTAATTTTAACTAAATGCTGCTGATTTTGCAGCACTACATCAAGTGCATCTGACCCTGATTTGACCTTTCAAGGTCACTTAAGGTCAAAATTAACAACACTCACAAAAATTCTATGGATAGTACTTTCCTACTAATGTTTATATTAATAATAACCATGGACCTGGGATCCACCAGTGTCAAGATATAAAGCAAATGGTCAGACTAGCTGAACATACCAAGGCAAAGTTGATATATGGCCTTCAAATGAGGTCAAGCCTATTCTTGTGCTGTATCATCTACTACACTCTAGACGAGGATAGTCAACATGTGTTGAAAGCTTTCAGGAAAGCCCTTTCCATTTTAAAGTTATCACACTGACCCTGGATTCAATAATGTTGACACCTGTGACCTTAAAACATGGCAAAGGTCCTTGATATGCAATCCCATCTGAGCTACTTATAAAGAGGTTCCGGTACAGTAGTGGGGATTTCTCAATAGTGTATGTGCGTGAAATGCATGAGTGAACATGAAGAACAATAGAAAGTCCTGCAAACTTTTATAAATTTGAATAAAATATGTATTCCACCATTGACTGGGCATTTCATAATTTAAGTATGTAAAGCACTAAGTGTGACTGAAAAACTTTCTTTTCAGCATTTTCCATACAAAGTGTATCCCTGGTTTCTGTGGGCAGTTTTTAGGGAAAATGTACATATTCCTAGTGTATTTCTTTGTAAAATACCCACACCCTTGCGAGACATCAGGCAAGACCATTGGGACGTGGCTTGTGTATTCAGCTATTAACAGGCAAATGAAGCCATTGTTCTTGTATACTGGCACATGGTTTACTGTTGTGCTTATTTTGCCACCAAACAGTAAAGCAAGTTGTTCATGGATTGATAAAATCTAATTTGGTTCAAGTAGCTCTTTTTATTAAAAATTATTGTGATGAGAACAAACATGTCATAAAGCTGACAAAATTGATCTTTGTGATAAAAAAAAATTGATTCCTGTGACCTTGAAATAGGAATCAGGCCACTGGCATGCAATCCCATCCAAGGTCATCACAAGACAGTGGCCACAAACTACATTTGGTTGAGGTAGCCCAACTTACTCTTAAGTTATCACAAGTAGAATCGATATGGCATAAAACTGACAAAGCTTGACCACTGTGACCTTCAAAGAGGGTCAAGGTTGCTATCATATGATTTCGTCCAAGGGTTTTATATGAAGGCTCTGCACACAATGTGGTTGAGATAAAACTACTTCTTTTTCAAAATTCTCACCACATTTTAGCGCATATTTTCCATTCCCCTATAGGTGACACAACTGGTATTGTTCTGATTTGACATAACAGCCTCAAGAATATTTCCACGTATGACCCTGATTTGACCTTTCTAGGTTAGGTCACTCAACGTCAAAATTATATAACATTCCAACATGGGACATAATCTCTACATCCTGTAAATTTGGCAAGTCTGATCTAATTACTTTTCCAGATATGGAATTCTACATCTTAAATCACACTTCAGCTCATAATTTCCATCAAACTATAGGTTGCGCCACTAGTATCATTAGCAAATTAGATTTTGTCTCCCCCAAACAATCCCACCAGTTTCCTGAAGATCTGCCAAAAATTAAAGATGTGACGGTGTTCACCAAGATTTTCCCACTTTGACCCAAATATTGCATAATATTGCAGGTGGCACCACCAATATCCAAATGGACCTAGATTTTTATACACCCTGTAAGTCCTGAAAGTTATATTGGGCTAAATTGAAAACTGTGGACGGTATCGGGGTCATAAGATTTTCACATTTTGACATGTATATTTCATTCTAATATAGGTGGTGCCACCAACATTGATGTTGACAAAGATTTTCATACACATTATAACTTCTAAACGTTATTTGGGTCTAACTCAAAAATTGTGGGGTCCAGACCATTCACAAGATGACCCCTATGTTCCAACTGGCCATTTGACATTGACTTTTAAGTCAGATTAAAAATTGTTATGGTTTATGCGCCCCACATTCACCTTCTCATACATGGTCTGTTTGTTCAAATTGGGTGATAACTTTCCCAGTTATTGAAAAAAAACCCAATTAATTTGGGGAAGTGCCAAAGTCCATAATTACTGGGTCATGGTGACCCAGAAAGTAGGTTACCAAGTACAGTTTTACTTACAATGTTATCAAGTGCAATTTTGATCTGGAGGCTCAATTCTCTTTGCCTTTGATGTCCAAGCTATGTTCTGCCATTACAAAATCACCTCTTTCAACTTTACAAGCATGGTGAACTCACTAAAATAGGTCAAGGTCACTGATATTACATTACATTTTAGCTTTGGATATGGTCTATATATCCTATAAATTTGGCAAGTCTACTACAATACTTTTCCAAATATGGAATTTTATATCTTAAAAAACACATTTTGCTCATAATTTCCATCAAATTATATATGGCGCCACAAGTATCATTAGCAACTTAGACCCCCCCCCTCCCCCCAATCCCACCAAATTTGGTGGCGATCTGCCCAAAATTAAAGATGCTAGAGTGTTCACATGATTTTCATATTTTGACCCCAATATGACAGAATATTGTAGGTGGTCAATGTCAAAAAAGACCTCGATTTTCATACACCCTGTAAGTCCTGAAAGTTATATTGGGCTAACTTGAAAACTGTGGATGGTATAGCGCTCACAGCCCCAACATTTACAGATGGAATGACAAACAGATGGACATGAGCAAGAGTGTTCACATTTTAGCTCTGTGACCTTGGTCATCGGAGCTAAAAATGAAAATAAATCAATCAATCAATCAAAAGAACATGACAGTTTCACAACATAAACTCATCACTGAATTTGACAAAAATGTTTTGCGTCACTGAAAACTCAAGATGACAAGATCGTGAAAACCCTGCCTAACATATCACTTCTACAATATTAAATGAATTTCAAAAACCTCATCACATATAAGTTCATATTTTCCACTCGGTTATAGGTGACACAACTGGTATTTTTCTGCTTTGAAACATTAGCCTCTTGAATATTTGCACCAAATTTTATGAGGATCCAGTGAAAATCAAACACACCAGTGTTTTCATTTTTTTTTTAAATTTTATTTTTCGGCCTGAGTGTTACATAATCCACTAGGTGGTGCCACTAATAACAGACAGATCCTAGATTTTCATTTATAGAACATAATCAAAATTTCAAGATGCTTAACCTACAGTCACTAGGGCTAAAAAGTGCTACAATCTTCAACCCGCACAAGGGAGTTGGTCTGTGTGATACGGCATTGCATATTTTCTGCCCTGGTTACTATTTGCTTTGAGTTTAGCACCGTGAAATACATGTACTATACATGTACTATACATGTCCACAAAAAGGAACAACACAATTAACAAGTAAAGAAAATTGATGCCACTGAAAATGAGAACTTTTAGGCCACTTGCCTTGCAACCTTCTTGCTGCCCAAAGTCATAGATGTAGGCCACCTCGGGTAATATAACTTTACACCACAAATCGCTACCATTTCCTAAACCGACACCTGTAGTACAAGAGCAAATAATATAAATAATTTACTTCCCGACTTCTGTACACCATGTTCTGTTTCACATTATACTCTACATGTATGCTATGTTGAGAATTAAGACATGTTGGCTCATTCATTTTTAGCACATGAAATGATAATATTGGTTTATATATGTGTTTTATTATTATTTCTCATTATATGTACATACTTAGCCATTGTGTAATGGGATGCTATTTCCATGTTAGAGCTATATGTATTTAACTTTCTCCGTTCGCGGAGGTTGAATAGACATCATTATTAGTAGTACTAATAATGGTAAGTATCCTCAAAATATATACATAACTGTAAATTCACTTAATTTTAAGTTTATATTTATTTTTGCTTATTTCATTGATGATATAAAACCATAAAAAAAAAAAAAAAAACAAACATATGACTTAAAAGGCAATCAGAGATTGCTGGATCCATGCCCCTGTCGCCTCATTTATAACCTTGCTAATCACAGGTCTCATTTTGGAATGACTCTAGTCAATGAAAATCAGGCTATTACCGTAACCCAGACACTTGACCGAGTGACTTACTTTTAAGCCAGACACACTCTTGTCTGCAGATACACAGGTGTGGAAAGTTTCATGATTTTAAGTCAAAGAACAAAAGAATTATAGCACTGGCATGACAGGTAATGTAGTTTTACATTAATGTATCAGTGACCCAGATACTTGCTGTAGTGAGCTACTTTTGTTTAATGACAAACCTTCAGGTAAATTCACTTAATTTCAGTTTACTTTTATTTATATGTGTGTGTGTGAAGTTTCATGAAACTAAATGAAACCGTAAAGAAATTATAGCCCTGATATGATTTTACAAGAATATGTCACTGTGACCCAGACACTTGACCCAATGACCTACTTTTCATACATCACACATTCTTATGTCCACATGCACCTGTGTGTAAAGTTTCATTAAATTAAGTTGAAGGACAAGCGAATGACAGGCCAAACACGAAAAGCAGAGACCCAGACACTTGATCTAGTGACCTACTTTTGTTTCATGACACACCTTAATGTCAAGATATGTGTGTGTCAAGTTTCATGAGACTAAGTTAAACAATAAATGAATAATAGCCCAGACATGATTTTACAAGGATATATGTCAATGTGACCCAGATACTTGACCTAGCAACCTACTAGGTTGCTAGGTCACACCCTTATGATGCACCTTTGTGTAAAGTTTTATCAATCTAACTTGACGGACAACGCAATTACAGCCTGGACATGAATTTTACATGATTGTGTCATTGTGACCCAGATCCTTGATTTAGTGACCTACTTTAATTTCACGACACACATAAATTCTGTTTTTTTTCAAATAATAAATTTTATGGTCTAATTACTACATGCCTGGTTTCCTCTGTGTGGAGTAGAAACTACCCATGGGTTGGGAGAATGCCTTGAGCTGGGTCCCAGCCGCAGAGGGTATCAGACATGTGTATCCTATTTTAATTATTATTAATTTTTTTCCCCTAGCTTTACTTAGCAATATAGACATCTACATAGAACTCCTCATTTGTTTAGATTTCAGATATAATTAGTAAGGTTTTAGTTAACCCTTTCCTCCTTGAATTAAGACTGGGTCAACAGTTTTCCTCGGAATGGGTTGGGCACTATGTTAAGTGCCCAACTCATGCCTAGGAAAGCTGATGACCTGGGTCATGTTGTCATGACAGGTCTCATCTTCAATTCTCAGTCAAACTGTTTTTCATTGCTATTGAAATCAGTTGAAAACGTTGAAGCAGACAACATTTGACCACCTGCCCGGTTTGGCCAGTTTAAAGGGGAAAGGGTTAAAATAATAAAAATAAAAAGTATATGAATACATGAATAGTTGCTCCAAAAGGTACAGTACCCCCTCCACCCAACCCAACCCAACCCCTAGCCTGTAAGGCATCTTGGACGATTCGAGACTGAGAGTTAACATGCCTAATGACAGAAATTGCAGTTGAAGGTTTCCCACTGATGGCACATGCACATTTATTAAATTCCTTTGACTCTTTAAACCTTGAATTTTCAAAACATTTTCATTAAATGTGATGTAATTGACGAATTATGAATACAGATCTAGTCATTAATAGTGATTACATTGGCTGTGAAATACAGGGAGTTTATATTAAATAGGCCTATTTTTATTACCAAAAGAGAACAATGTTGATCTGACTAGTTTTCAGGTGTGACGCAATTAATAACGTGACGGTTTTATATCACATCATTAGATTTGCGTTTAACTTGAAGTTAATAAACTGCTTTTATTTGCTTTGATCACTCTGTCAGGTCGGCCTAGTTGGGTCTGTTGTAAGACCTAGTGCTGTAGGTAAGTGTGGGGTTTATTATTTTATGATTGAGTTTTGGAAGGCCTGATCATGAATGTTAGGTGAAGATTTAAGTAGTTTCATTATATTTATGTAATGTGGGCTAAACTTTTAAGTATTTATTTTGCTTTTAGCTAGACACAGTGATACATTTTTTAAGTAGGTCTATTAACAAAGGAGCATATCATATTCGTTTTATTCCGTAATACATCAGCTTGGGATGTTTGTATTGGAAATGCAAACATGGTGCCGCTAGTTAGCAGAACGACTTGTCCGGGGATTAATGGCACCGAAACAAGTCTTGCGCTGGTTCCCCGCTGATGACCCAATTTTATAAAGGCTAATAATGCCTAAAACTTTCTTCTAATTTTCAAATTTTATGAATATGATTTGTTCCTTTTATAAATTAATTTGCTATAATGATTTAGAACTATGCAGTTTTTCAGTGAATGGTACGGAATAGGACTTTGCTCATAGAATATCGGACTTGATAGTGTTCAAACAGTACATGGGCTCACTGAATTAGGTTTGTTAAGTTTCTCTTTGTATTAAATACCTTTAGGTCAAGATATATGTATATGTGAAGTTTCATGAAACTAAGTTAAACAGTGCAGGAATTATAGCCTGGACATGATTTTATAATGATATGTCACAGTGAACCAGATATTTGACCTGGTGACCTACTTTTGGTACGTTACACACCCTTATGTGCAGATGCATCTGTGTGTCATGTTTCACTAATCTGAGTAAATAGAAAATTAAAGGAATTATAGCCTGGACCCGATTTACAAGAATATGTCACTGTGACCCAGGGACTTGACCTAGCGACCTAATTTTGGTACATGACACACCCTCATGTCCAGATGCACCTGTTTGTAATGTTTCATTAATCTTAGTTCAAGGACAAGTGAATAACCTGGACACGAAATGTAGACGGAGGGATGCATGGAAAAAGCAATTTCTATATGCCCCTCGGGGGGGGGGGGGCATAAATAGTAGTTTAACATTGGTTTAGCAACATTAAAATTTGAGTTACATGTTAATGTCTGAAATTCAACAAAATGTGGAAATTAAATCACATTAAAATAAGTACATTAAAATATTCAACAATACTTGTTAATAAAAAGTTAGCCACATTTAATGACTATAAATATCTCTTACAGGATCATTCATATTCAAACCTAAATTAAATATAGCAAATGTAAGTGTATACACCTGAACACATAACACATTTATGTACATACCAAAAAAAAAAAAAAAAAAAGCAAAGAACAAGTCTGCAGTATATGTTTGTTCATGTATTGCCAAGAGGCTGCATTCCAAGCTGCCATGGCAATAGTTCCTGAAGAGCCCAGGTTGCACTGAAACCAACTCGAACTTTTGCTCAATAACCTTTCTGCAAACTCAGTTTTCACATTACACTTCTGAGCCATCAGGCATTTTGAACATTTTTTTTTCCGGGCTCATATAGAGACCTTGGGCTTCTTTATCAAAAGTGCTGCTGAGCCAGCTACCAAACCTGTGAGCAACGGGAAACCTATGCGCTGATGACACACATTTCCTCAGATGACTGCAGCAATGCTTTTTCAGATTCAAGCCCCAATGTACTAAAGCAGTTACACAGAGCAGCTACCTGTCAGATTTTTCACAATTATGGCTTTGAGCTTGAGTTTCTTCTGTGGCGGAAGCTGATTGTTGAATGTCTTTTTACATTGCTCAAAGTACCCGACATAGCGACTCTAAACAAAATGCAACACAGAGACACACAAAACACAGGGTTAATGTCAACAAAATACAAAGAGAACATATTAGGCATGGAAAGGTCCACAGCAAAGCAAATCAAAAAGAGAATAAGAGGCCAATAGGCCTAATGCTCCACTAATATATAATCTTCTCACCATCACAAAGAATTAGTATCCTGAAATGCATAACATCCATTATTATGAGAAAATAAGTCAAGGTCATCCATTTGATATTGCAACATCAAACTTTTGTGACACATTTGGTATCATTCCCCTTATTCTTTATCAACATATTGAATTTAGTGTCCTTTTCAAAAGTGCTTAGTGACCTTAAAAATACGTCAATGTCACACAACATATTGAAGAAAGAAAGAAAAAATATCATACAATTGACCACTGGTTTAATCCAAATTTCATGCAACATTTGCAGTTTCATCTCAATTTATTCTGTCCATGGCATCACAATAGAATTATTTGTTGATATGTATTACATCTGTGATGTTCAGAAAGTAGGTCAAGGTTACTCATATATGCTACATTGAACTTCTTCTACATATGATGCACATTTGTTGTACATTTGGTATTGTTAGCCTTCTAATTTTTCCGCATGTCAACTTTAGTGTCCTTCCTTAATGACCTTGAGAAAAAGTTCAATGTCACCTAAATTTTGATTATTGACCTAATGCATATTTGTTGTAAATTTTGAACTTCCATCTTAATTTATAATCAAAATAATGAATGTAACATACTTTTAATAACTATGTTGCTGGAATGTAGTTCCACTTCACTCTCTTGTGACTGCCAACTGTGACTGAAGTCAAACTACGGTACTAGAGATCAACTGGTCTCAATTATACTAAAGAGGCTAAATTCATATTCCTTGAAAAGAAACTTCATTGAGCTACCAGCCTATAGTTGCAAAGAGCATAATGGTCAGGGTCAACAGCTTTCCTCTTCGTGCTTTGGGCAAACTGCACTCAAAGCGTGCTGAGGAAAGCTGTTGAATCAGTCCACCTTGGCACTGAAAGAGTTACTACCACCAGTGGCGCCACCATGACTCCACACCTCATAGACTTTTGTCTCAATAATATTTCTGAAATGGTATATTGATATATGTGCACAAGTTCAGACATAATGATAATAAAACAAAGGATCATGATTATCCTGTGCTCTGCTGACTGCACTCTGCTTTTATAGTATTTCAACACATGCCCTGTAGTCTGTGTAACTATATACATGAACAGTGGTACCAAAGTTTGATATATCAAAAGTTGAAAATACCCTTAACACACAAAAATTCAAAGAAGAGAATCAAGATGATCGTGTGCATGTTCTGGAAAAAGGGAGCTTGTTACGATCTTCTGCTCCCATTTTGTGGTGTGGTGAATAATACATTGAATTCATGTGGCCTGTGACTGCATATGATAACCACTGGCTTTGGATCTGTCATTATCAAGATATAAGCTTACATGTCATTGAACTTTATTTTTTATCTTGCTAGATCATGCAAGGTCAAAAGACGACTTGCACATCCATATCATTTTCACAAACATTTATTATCTAAAGTCAAATTATATACTGATAAAAGTTTGAGCAATTCTGTTCAGTCATTCTGGAGAAAAAGTCAAAAATAGCCTAACACACAAAAATTTATAAAAAATAAGAAAACAATGCAGTGCCACCTGGATGGCCAAAATAAGAACTAGGTAACCCCAGGTGACTCTATATGTAATAAAAAAAAGCAATTGGCCAAGTAGTTCTTGAGATGGAGAAATTTTAATTTTTTTCAAAAAATTTAATTTAAAAAATTCATCAAAAATAGAAAATACATTGCCTCATCATCTCCTGTGCAAACTTGGTACAGGTCCATCTGGGGAACATCCATGTGTAGAATCAGAACATTCCATGCAGCAGTTTTTGAGAAGTCGAAAATGTAAAAAGGTCTAACAAGAGATGCAAACAGATTCCATTGAAGGCTCTGCTGACTGACAGGTCAGCAGAGCTAAAAATACTTACCTGTAATGTATTCCCTCTGTGAGCTTGAGAAAGTTGACCAAGGTCATCCATATTATGTAGTACAAAACGTCTATATATGACACACATCTGTGGTACATTTGGTATCCTACACATTCTGTCTCAACATGTTGACTTTAACATGCATTTAACACATTTTGGTTCATTTTTTCATAATATTGCCGGGGCTAAATTTCAACATGCTTTTGGAAGCCTTCAACCTGATTGACATTCCTGCATAGTTTTGTCATGATTTATTAACAACTCTTTGAATAATAGCATTCTCAAAATTTTCACACTTTAGCCCATATATTATGTAATACTACAGATGCCACCACCAATATCAAATTTAACCTAGATTTTTACACACTCGCTAAGTCCTGAAAGTTATATTGGGCTAATTTGAAACCCGTAGACTGTATCATGTCTACAAGCAAAAGTTTAGAGACAGATGGACAAACAGACAAGAACATTTGCATAAGCTCTGTAACGTATGGTCAGCAGAGCTAACAAAAAAAAACAAGATAGTTCAATGCCTTGCCACCAGGCCGTCCCGGCAAGTGTCTGCAGCACCAAGGAAAGTGTGGGATATTGTGGAGACATAAATGATAACACAATGGTAAATCCACCATTACTGTACATGTACCTGCATTATAACCACTGCAACACAAGACCACTTTGTTATTATTATCATCATTATTAATTATTTCAAAAGCCAATGTTTTGTCTTTACGTAAATGTTCATAACTGAACTCTTTTTCCATTCACACATGAACACTTTTTGATGGCCATTATCAATTTCATTAAGATTACAATAAAATATTCTTAGGAGAGACAAGAGATAACTTGTCAGCTTGTCTCTCTACATGTATACATTACAGCTACATAAACCATGTACACTGCATTAAATCAAATGTAAAGTTTACACACAACAGGTAGCAAAAGAAAAACATAGATTTTCATGAATGAATTTTCACTCATCTCATTAATTTCCTTTATGCAATGATAATGACAAACCCGTTCCTATTAGAAAACAAGAGGGCTGTGTGAACAGTCCATACTCAGCTGTCTGTGATATTCAATCCATAATAATTCCCAATCTGGTGGAGTCGATGCCCGTTTTGGAGAAGAGGTGAAAAATGACTTTAAATTGCAATCCCCATTGCATGGTAATCAGTAGGAATGTATGCGCCAACCAACAGGTCCCCTAACTGACAAATTTGTCAAAAATCAGGGATCCAGAGTATCACCACATAGTGATCAATAATGTTTAAGCAAGCTACATTTCTACCATGCTTCAGAACAATCTGTGTAACTTTAATTTAGAGAAGTCAAAATTAGCCCAAAATACAAAAAATTTCATCAAAAAATAGCAAAAATTGCAAAACCACCTGTTGAAGATTTTTTAAGATTCTGCAACAAAAGAACAAAAACAAACCAGAACAGGCTGATTTTCCAACAGAAAATCAAAGGTCTCCCCGTGCGCCCTTACTATTGTCACCCTTATTTTTATAAATAGGCATACCGATTCCAATGATCTACAGATATGGTGAAAGTACACTCTTTATTGACATTTCAAAACGTTGATTTTTGAGAAAATGCCCACGGACCTTGAAAAATAGGTCAAAGTCATACATTTGCAGTTACAAGCAAGGTCTTACAAAAGTCTTACATAGAAACATAATCACACAAAATGTCAACCTCTTAAGACAAATCTTTCTCGAGTGCATCTGCAATGATTTTCAAAAAGTGGCCATGTGACCTTGAAAATACGTCAAGGTCACCCATCTACAATCCCAACCTAGTTGGTATTATGGTACATAAACATGCAAAATTCCAACCTCCTACGTCAAATCCTTGCCGAGTTGTTGCATGCGTGTCAATTTTAGATGACGTGACCTTGAAAAATATGTCAAGGTCACCCATCTGCAATCCCAAGCAAGATCATATATAGGAATATCTTCACATAAAATTTCAACTTCCCAAGTCAAATCTTCCTTGAGTTATCACATCCACATTGATTTTTGACAAAATGCCCACGTGACCTTGAAAAATAGGTCAAGGTCATACATCTGTAGTAACAAGCAAGGTCTTACAAAAGTCTCACATAGAAACATAATCACACAAAATATCAACCTCTTTAAGTCAAATCTGTCATGAGTGCATCTGCAATGATTTTTAAAAAGTGGCCACGTGACCTTGGCGTCAATTTTACATGAAATGCTCATGTGACCTTGAAAAATAGGTCAAGGTCACCTATCTGCAATCCCAACCTAGCTTATATTATGGTACATAATCATGCAAAATTTCAACCCCTTAAGTCAAATCCTTGCAGAGTTATTGCGTCCGAGTCAATTTTACATGAAATGCCCACGTGATCTTGAAAAATAGGTCATACATCTGCAGTTACAAGTAAAGTCTTACAAAAAGTCTTACAAAAATCTTACATAGAAACATAATCACACAAAATATCAACCTCTTTAAGTCAAATCTTTCTTGCGTGCATCTGCAATGATTTTTAAAAGTGGCCATGTGACCTTGAAAATACGTCAAGGTCACCCATCTACACTTCCAACCTAGTTCATATTATGGTACATAATCATACAAAATTTCAACCTCTTAAGTCAAATCCTTGTGGATTTATAGCGTAGGGGTCAATTTTACATGACATGCCCACGTGACCATGAAAAATAGGTCAAGGTCACCCACCTGCAATCCCAAGCAAGGTTTTATACAGGAACATCTTCACAAAAAAAATCAACTTCATAAGTTAAATCTTTCTTGAGTTATCACCTCTGCAACGCACACAACAATGTGTTGAAGAACAGAAGGAGGAGAGGAGGAGGAGGAGGAGGAGGAGGAGGAGGAGGAGGAGGAGGAGGAGGAGGAGGAGGAGGACGAGGAGAAGAAGAACAAGAAGAAGAAGAAGAAGAAAAACAAGAAGTGGAAGAAACAGACGCAAAAACAATATGTCCCCCAGTTGCACTGGGAGACATAATTATAAAAAATTCAAGAATTAATGGAGAATGACCATTTGAATAAATTCAGGACAGACCTACTTAAGGTACATTTCCCTGAGTTTGAAGTGAGTCTGGCTCATGGATTTTGAGAAGTCAAAAATGTGAATTGTCATTGAAATCCCCATTGACTAGCACTGTAATCAATATGAATGAATGCATTAGTCAACAAGTACCCAAATTGAACAATTTGTCAAATATCAGGGATTTGCTCCATGGTCAACACCTAGTGGGATCAAACTTTGTTTGACCCTTCTACAAAGTACATTTCAATCATGTTTCAGCACAATCTGAGTGACAATTTTGGATACCTCAACAATAGCAAAAGCCACACAAAAATTTACAAAGAAAGAGGTTAAAAAAGGAGAGAAAAACAAATCACAGTGCCACCTGTTGAACAATTAAGGTCTAGGGGTCTCTAGAGTGTCCCAATGCAATTCCAAAGCAATTGGCCAGGCAGTTTGAGAGAAAATGAGATGTTGCCAAAAAATGAATAAAAAGATCTAAAAATCAATGTAGCATGACCATTTGGGCAAACTTTGCAGCAATCTGGTAAAGTTTTAGAGGAGAAGTTGAAAATGTGAATTACCATTGCAATCCCCATTGACTTGCAGAGCAATCAATATAAAATTGAATGTATGCATTTAAATGACAAGGTACATTCCCACCAAGTTTGAAGTGAAGCCGGCAGACAAGTTTTAGAAAAATAAAAAATCACCACTGCAATCCCCATTGACTTGCATTTAATCAATATGAATGAATGCATTAAACAATAAATACTCAAACTGAAAAATATATTGAATATCAGGGATCTGCAGCAACACCACCTGGTGGGCAATTGTTTGACTCTTCTGTAAGGTGCATTTACACTAAGTATCAGCACAATCTGACAGATAGTTTTGGAGAAGTCCAAAATAGCAAGAATACACAAGAATCTGTTTAAAAAAATAGACAAAAACTAAAGTGCCGCCTATTAGGTAAATTAAGATGCCGAGGTCCACAGAAGTCTCCCAATGCACAATCATAGCAATAGGTCTGGTGATCTTGGAGAAAATTTTTTAAGATATCCCCCCAAACGGAAGAAAAAAAAACAAAACAAAACAAAACAGAAAAATCATGGAAATACAGAAGTCATTGGAACATGACCACTCAAATAAATTTGGTATGGACCCACCCAAGATACAAGCAAACCAAGTTTGAAGTGAATCTGGCGAATATTTTTGAGAAGTAGAAAATATTCATTTTTGACATCGGATGATGGAAAACATATGATGACACACAGAGACTCATACTGTAACCTCAGCTGACTGACATCAAAAAAAAAAAAAAAATGCTCTTGTGCCTATTTCCCTTAAACATAATACAAACATTTATACAACAGCAACCCATGATTTCTGTCTTTAACTGGATGCAATTTTATTAGGAGAGTTGTGTATGGACTCCCCACAATCATATATGATCTGTAGAGATCACTAATCATAAATAATACTAGGGCCCATGATCCTTCCCTGCATCATGCAATCAACTATCCACAGAGAAAAAAATGTAGACTCTGGGATTCCCTGAGATAGAGGAGAAAAATGAGACTCCCCGAGTTACTATTTGTTTACAGTATTCACGTGATGTTAGTCACGCGACCGAGAATAAATAAGCACGTCACATAGACAGTTTTGAACCAATTATTGAACTCCGTGTTCAGCGTTAGGCCTACAACATAACTTTCGTTGCTAGGACAGTGTTGTGCTCTGGTATATAAATGACGGGCGCATCCGTTAAAAATGCAGTTTCTGATGAGCCCACTCCAATAAGGCAAAACTGGTCAAACTTAATACCACACAAAATAAATAATTAATTTGACCCGGTAATTTGGCTATCGGGCCCATAGGCACTTACTGCCTAGGCACTTGCCAGGTTTTGACTTCATGTATATTGACTGATAAATCAGCTGAGGGAATCACAGTGCCACCAGTTGAACAAATAAAGGTCTATGGGTTCCCAGAAGGAAACCTGGGCAATTTCAAAGCAATTGGCTACCTGCTTTTGGAAATTTGTTGTGGTTGAGATTTTGCAAAAAATGAAACAAAACAAAACAAAAATTGTTAAGAAAAAAAATTACCGGTATCATTATAATATTAATGTATATCAAAGTGTGAAAGTAGTTTTGATTTGATATAATGGTTTTTGTGTAAAAATTGTGTTAAAGTTCTATAGCATTTTTTCGACAATTTTTAACACAGAAACCCAAAGTTTCATACATAAAACACCCTCACATGGTACTCTTTCATATTTCATACAATATTGTGTTATCCTAATCAACAACTGGTGCATTCAGAATACTAAAATAAAATGTGGCTCATTTTTAGACTAACAGTTGAAACAGTTAAGCTACATATGATTGAAATTATAACAACTTTTGAATATTCCACATCATTTCAGTTTTTTTCCCAAAGTCAGAAAGTAAGAAGCAGTGCATAACAAGGTATAGACACTAAACAGGGCTAATAGAGAAACATCAGAACTTTTCAATATTGGGGAAAGCTTTTCTAAGACTTTGTAAATGTAAATATTGTGCTTTGAAAATCCCTGTCAGGATGAAAACTTGGTTTAAATCAGGAGTATTTTGCCAAAAAAAGGACCCAAAACAACACCATTAACATCCACTTTTGCTGATGGGTGACAAATGAGAAGCAAAAAACTACAAAAAAGCAAAGATTTCTGAAAGAAATTCATACAGGCCTTCCTGCTCCCCAATCAGGTTTGAAATCAAATACATTTAAACCAAGTGAAAAATTTTAATGCTCAGATGCCTCTACATACCAATGAATTCAAAATACTGTAGAATCATAAATTTTCCAGACGGACAAATATTCCTGTTTTTTCCCCAAGGACATCTGGTTAAAGAATATTTGACTCAGGAATAATTTTCTGTATATAGATATTTTATCAAATTTAGAATTAATTTGAAATTAAAGTATAACCCAGAAAAAGCTATTTGGGGGTGTCAAATCAAGGAAATAAACAAACAGGAAAGTAAATGATCAAGCAGTATTAAGAAGTGACAGGGTCAAGGAAAAACACGGAGTTGAGGAGAAAAACAAAACAAGAGGATCATGATGATCCTGTGCTCAGCTTACATGCATCTGCTTATTTTAACAAAATTACCAAAAAATTTATGCAAAAATCAATGCAGTGTGACCATTTGAATATCATATGTAGAGACCTATCAAAGGTACATTTCTACAAAGTGTGACAGAAATATGGCGAAAATTATCTAAGTTGTTTCCACTACAAGAAATCTCCATGTTTAAATTTCGTATAAATATTTTTTATTTTGTACTTTTTCAAAAAAATGAATGAAAACAGGAACCGAGTCAACCTTTTGAACAACTTTGTTTGACCCTTCTTCAAGGAACATATCCACCAAGTTTCAGCTTAATCCACCTGATGGTTCTGGAAGAGGAGTTGAAAATAATAAAAACACACAAAAAATTGGAAAAAATTTGCAGCACCATCTGGTGAACAAATTCTGAACTAAGGTCCCCAGGAGTGTCCTTGTAAGATATCAAAGTAACTGGGTGTGCAGTTTCGGAGAAGATTTTTTAAGATTCCCCCCCCCCCCCCCCAAAAAAAAATTCATAAAAAATCTGAAAATTACTGGAGCATGATCATTTGGTAGAGACTCACCCAGGGTACATCCCTACCAAGTTTGAAGTAAATCTGGCCTATGGTATTACAGAAGAAGTCGAAAATGTAAATTGTGGAGGACGATGGACGGACGGACGACGGACCCTCAAAAAAGCTCAGCTTACTGACTAGTCAGCTGAGCTAAAAATGTGAATCAGCATTAAAATGTCCTTAGACTTACATAGTAATCAATAGGAAAGCTGCATTGACCGACAAGTACCTGAATTGAAAAAAATTGTTAAAAATCAGGAATCCACAGCATTCCCACATAGTGAACAACTTTGTTTGACCATTCTACAAGGAACAAATCCACCACGTTTCAGCTTAATCTGAGTGACGGTTCTGGAGAAGCAGTTGAAAATAGCTATACCACACAAAAATTCATAAAAAATTAGGAAAAAATTGCCGCACCACCTGGTGAACAAATTAAGAACTAGGAGTACCAAGGAGTGTTCCTGTGTGATATCAAAGGAATTGGGTGAGCGGTTTCGGAGAAGAAGATTTTTTAAGATTTCACCTAAAAATGAACAAAAAAAACTTTTAAAAAAATTCAATAATCACTACACCATAACCATTTGAACAAACTTGGTAGAGACTTACCCAAGGCACATCCCCACACCAAGTTTGAAGTGGATCTGGCAGATGATTTTTGAGAAGAAGTCCAAAATGTGAATTGTGGACAGACGGACGACGGACGGACAACGTCTCTACTATGATACACTTATGTAGAAAAACATGACCCATATTCATAAATATTAAACCCAACAATGACAGCAAAGAGATTCCAGAGTTACCAAAGCATCAACATTCATCTTCCAATACCAATGTGAAGAAACAAATTTCACTCCTGACTTGAGACAGGCAGTCACCCACTAAAGGCAACTGGTGGTTTTAAACCGGTCCTCTCAACCTTTGAAATATTCTTCATTAAATACAGACTCTAGTATTTCCAATATGCACAGGCCCAACCACTCAAAATCCAAATTTTATTACTTCTGCAAAAGATCAAGGAGAATAGTAGAGGGACGGACGGACGGACAAACGACAGACCCTCGAAAAAGCTCAGCTAACTCACAAGTCAGCTGAGCTAAAAATTGATAGTGGCCTAGAGATAGAACAGTTGTCTGTTTGGTCTACCTGACTTGGAGTCTCCACACCCTGGAAGGTTTTGCCAACACTGAGATCTGTTCTTCTGCTGCCAAAGTAGTTCAAACTATCCTGAAATGTGGAAAAAGAAGTCATGTTTATGTGCGTACATCAGATGGGCATCAACATTTACTGTAATGAATATCAAAAGTGTGGGGGGGGGGGGGGTCAGGACAATGTCAACATGCTGGACTGCTGTAAACAAGTTCAAATATTTGCAAACGCTTACTTGAGCTGATTATTCTAACTCTTTCCGACTATTTATCTTACAAATACAGAGGCAGATGCAAAATTAAATATGATCATCTGACGGATGTCTCAAATGTCTGTCAATCATCACTGGTCCCTTACAGTGTTACTCTCAAAAAGAAATCAAAGCGAATGGACTTTCCTCACATTTACATTTCTAGGACAAAATTTCATAAAATCACAATTTAAGATAGAGTAGGTCTTGAATAATTGAGCAAAAGCTGTCTTCAAGCTTGATTCCTCATCATATGGAACACGAGTTATGAGAAAATGCTGTCTTCAAACTTAAGGCTCATTGTATTGAGTGCCCTTTAACACATCCTGTCTTACAGTCGGAGACCAAGTCAACAGACTTTATCTTTTGTGCTGGAAATTGTTGGCAAACTGCTTTGTGACTGAAAAGTCTTTTTATGCAAATTTTGAATTTGAAATCACTATGTACTTTTGTTATGATTCCTATTGAAAGGGCTGTTTATCTCACCTTAGCTTGTTCAAACTGTCCACTCTCTATCAACCAGGTGCAAATCATGGTACCTGTGCGTCCTTTCCCACCCTTGCAGTGGACTGCAATGATATTCTGGCTGTCTGCGTTCATCCATTCATGCACAGTCTCCACAAATTTCAGTAGTTCTCTGTCAAAGAATGAATGTAACCACTAGCGGTCACCTGGTCACAGTGATATTTTTGTCACACTGACATGATTCATATCACAAAGCAGTTACTGCTAATAACTACAGCTCAGGAAGGGTTATTGTGGCCAATTCCATCCCTCCAATCTCATGCACATGTATATGGTCACTTATAGATCACACAGTTTTAATACCTGCTTGACTTACAATCCCTCTAATCTGAGGGAAATGCTCAGTGCCCTCAAATGTGTGCTCTGTCTGTACATGTATCAATTACATGTAAACATATATATTTGTATATTTGAAAAAAGACTTGGCAGAACTCCCTGTAATGCCAGCTGTTAGTAGTCTGACTGGTTTTGCCGGTAGCATGGCTCTTCAGGGACTGGGGATAACGGCTGCGACACCGTACACCTCAAGATGTAAACAGTTTGTGTTACTCCTTATATAGTATGGTGTAAACAGTAGAAGTTATGAATGGCTAATGACGATGATGCCATATTTTTTAACCAGTGACTTGTACATGATGACAAGTAGTGTAGGACCATGCTGGTCACCCATGTGTCACAAGGTCAGTTCTACTCCCGGGGGAGGGGAAATACCTGTTTAGAATTAAGCCATAGGGACTTATAACAGTAAATTCTTTTTTATTTTATTTTGCAATAAAGTTGAAATGAAGTATTAAGACTAGGAAGAAAGAAGCCCAACTCTGTGCTTTATTTGACAAATACAAATGAAACAGAATTTAAAACAAGAGGGCTGTGTGAACAGCCCATGTTCAGCTGACTTAGAGATTCGTCACACTTGTGGCTCTGTCAACTTGGGAAAAGATCAAGGTCACCCATGTACTGAGTAAGTCTGACCTTTATGGAAGAACACTAACATGTGCAACATCAAGGTCCAGTTCAAGTATTTCTCAAGTTATAGTGAAGAGTAAAATTCATGTATGTTGCACTGTGATCCCAGTAATGAGGTCAAGGTCACTATGTACTGTCTTAGTGTGACCTTCATGTACAGGAACATTAACATGTGCAACACCAAGGTCCTAACTCAAAATAGATCTCAAGTTATCAAGTGAACAGTAAATTTCATGCCAGTTGTCCTGTGATCTTAGGAATGAGGTCAAGGTCCAAAAATAACTGGAGCATGACCACTAGCTTGCACAAAATAGGTGGACACTTATAAAAGGTACATCCCTACCAAGTTTGACACAAATCTGGCCAAAATTATTAAAGTTATAATCATTACAAGAAATTCTGTTAAATTTCCTATTAACACTTAACCCTCCCCCCCCCAAAAAAAAATTTATAAAAAAATGCAAAAATCATTGGAGCCTGACCATTTGAAAAAAAAAAATGTAAGGGATCCACCCAAGGTACATTGCCATCAAGTTTGAAGTCAATCTGCCAGACAATTTCCTCAGAGAAGTCCAAAATAAGAATTAGCATTAGAATGCCCATTGACTTGCATAGTAAATGTAATCAAGGAGGGTAGAAATATTTCTACCCTCCTTGATATAATCAATAGGAAAAGGTACATTTATTGATAAGCATCCGTATTGAAAAAATGGTTAAAAATCAGAAATCCACAGCAGTGCCACCCAGTGAATAACCTTGTTTGATCCTTCCACAAGGAACTTATCCACCGAGTTTCAGCTTAATCTGAATGACACTTCTGGAGAAGTCAAAAGAGCAAAAAAACATAAAAAATCAGAAAAATATGTGGCGCCACCTAGTGACCAAATTTAGTACTAGGAGTACCTCGCTAATATCACAGCAATATGAGATATGCATATTAAGTTCCCGCCCAAACTGCATGTTTGTTTGCCTAGTCTCCCTTGGTGAGATATGGCTTGAGACAGGTCTGTACCTGTGGGCACAAGAGGGATATTACTAATATTTTGGAAATACAGAATACTAATTAAAGGGGTATGGAAATTTTTCTTATGTACGGCTCAGGAAGTACTAGAAGAATGCCAGTTTGGCTTTTGAGAACTTAATTTTCTAAAAAAAATGCTAATTTTGTGAGGAATCAGCATATGGCCCGTCTGTGGCAGTGATGTGACTTGCATGTCCCCCCCCCCCCCCCCCCCCCCCCCCCCCCCCGATCGCCAGGCGTCAAACCCCTGCTTTGTGGCGGGGAATTAATATGCATGCTGTGTATTGGATGAGCAGTTTTGGAAAAGATTGTTTAAGATTTGCCCAAAAAGAACAAAAAAACAAAAAATCATGAGTAATAAAAAAATCAATGGAGCAAGACCATTTGAAAAACTTGGTAGAAAACTACCAAAGGTACATCCCCAATAAGTTTGAAGTAAATCTGGCTGACGGTTTTGGAGAAGTTGAAAATGTGAATTGTGGATGGACGGACGACGGATGGACAAAGGACCATCCTATAAAAGCTCAGCTGACTGACAAGTCAGCTGAGCTGAAAAGGGGAGAGAGAAACACAACATTGTGTTGTCTTATCTCCACCCAGCTGATTCAAATGCAATAATTGTCTTAAATATTTTTAAATGTGGACTTGAGTCATTATATCATAAAAATGCAGATGGGGTACTACTGGAGTGTCCCATTTGTTGTTTGCAGCTGAAAAAAAATATATGCATGTATATATGTATAAGGGTCTTATCAATTACCTTCTACTTGTTGAAACTTATAAAAATCTTCATCAGGTTAATTCTCAAGCAGTTTTTCAAATGCTGAACAAAAGTGAACATGGAAACTGTATATAACCTGCACAAAAACTATGTACAGCACACGAGTTGCTAAATTTTGTTTTTCTTTTTTTCATTTGTATGTGTGTGTATGCCTGTGCATGCTTGTGTGTGTGTGTGTGTGTGTGTGTGTGTGTGTGTGTGTGTGTGTGTGTGTGTGTGTGTGTCTGTGTAACAACAGGTATGCTGATAAGGTCTTCATGTGAGGAATTTTAATCTGGAATCATAATGACAATTCAGATGACAGCAACTTTGGTCATGGTCAGCAATAAAAATTAAAGGAAACTTACTGCAGTTTTGGTACATTGTGGTCATCTATGCGCACTCTTTCCACCTGGTAATTAAAGAGGGACTCGTCATATCTCCTCTCACCTGTAAGCAACACATCAACACAAGATACCTTGACAATGTTTAATGTCTGGTTCACAATTCTTTTCTCGCATTAGCTTCTAGTAATACTTCAGCAATTTCCTTTGGTGAGAACTTTCATGTTTGTCATAATATATTTGTACAATGTATGAAGCACTTGATACAACATTGAAGACTATTCTTCTGTATGACAGTTCTACATGTACAGGGAGCCAATGCTGTGTCCCTGTGCACCTGCAACATGTTGATATCCAGTCCTCATTTGGCTGCCTATTTCAACCTTTCTGACTTCAACAATTTAACTCATACAAATCTGGCCAGTTCCTCAACAATCACTGGCGCAACAGCAATTAAGGACAATTTCTTTAAACCTTTTTTATCTATTCACACACAAAAGTTGAATGATACTCAGCTAAACCATACTTTAGTTTACACTTAAAATAAAGTGTAAAATCAAGAACCATTTCCCCCTTGAATTAAGAATGACTCAGATTCAGATTCAGTCCATTTCTCAAAACCCCTCAAGGGGATTGATACATGAGCAGGGTATACAAAAGATCAACAATATGTCATGCACAAGATAATCAAGGAAACATAATAACACAAATTAGTATATATGGGACTCATTTTACAACACGGTTAATCTCTAAAATGAGCCTGCTTAACTGTTTCAATGTAAATACCTTGTTACTTTGAAAAAGAGACCTACATTTAAACACATTTGGTCTTTCATATATACATTTCGCCAGAAGCGATTTTCTACAGTCAGCAAAGTATGTACATTGGAAGATATAGTGGAATTCATCACCCATTTCATTTGACCTGCATAGGTTGCACTGTCTCTCATGTCTGAGCACATTTTCGTATCATTTAATTTCCACAGGAAGATGATGATTCCATAATCTGAACCTTGTAAGTCTTGTCCGAGCCTGTTCATGCATTATAGTGAGGTAGTTTTTAAGGTCTATACTGTCCTTGATTATTCTGTAAAAGAAATACTTGTTACTGCTGCCTACATTCCATATTTGCAAATACTGGTCTTGTAACTTTTGTTTAACTGTGGCTTTCAGCCAGCTGATGGATGGGAATTCTTGATTTAACCCCAAATGGTTCATACCCAGATTCTGGATTGCGTTTTTAATGCTGGAAATCCAGGGGGAAGTAAAGATATCACTCTCATGCAACGACAATAGTCCCTTGTACAGCATAACTGAGATTTTTTTATTATTCTTAGGATGGACCAGTTTTCCCCAAAATCCAAGCACTCTACTTTTTACACAAATTTCTAGAGGTCTTCTTCCCAATTCTGCATATACCATGCTGCTAGCTGTGGTACTATTTACATGTATGATCATTTTACAAAATTTCAGGTGTAATCTTTCAATGATATCAAGATCTTCAAAACCCCACACCTCTGAACCATACAGTAGAATTGGTGACACTATCGCATCAAAGAGTTCATGCTGCATATCTATGGGTAGTGACAGGTTATGCGCCCTTTTTAAAATAGCATACACGGCACGTGATGCCTGGTTGTGAAACTTTGTTTTGGCTTTGTGAAACTTGCCATTGTAATTAAACTCTACTCCAACATAAGTATATTAACTATCTATGATATCAATTGGAGAACTGCCATAGTAGAATTGGGGCTTTTTCCTTATTTCCCCTCTAGAGAATATAACAATCTTTGTCTTGTTGATATTTATAGTTAAGTTCCATATATTGCATTATTGGTGCATTACATCTAATACAGCCTGGAGGTCACCAGGTCTTTCAGCCAGTATGACTGTATCATCGGCCTACAGGAAGATGTACAGTTTCAAATATACATCAAGATGTTTGATTGAGTGAAACCCTGTAGTATCATCTAGGAAAGTGAGGCCATCATAATGTTTTCCGATAAATCTGCCAAGTCATTTACGAATATTGTGAACAGGAGTGGGGAGAGGTTTTCACCCTGTCTTACCCCTACACTACATGGAAAATACTCAGATAGACTGCCATTTAGTTGAATACATGACTTTGCTTTTGCATACAAGTTAAAGATTATTCTGAAAACTTTCCCATTTACTTATGTGGGTGCACGGTTGGCCGAGCTGCAACACGCTCGCCTTTCACCTCTGCGGCCCGGGTTCGATTCACGGCCGGGGAAGCATGTGGAAAGAGTTCCTACCACTCTGACTGTGCACGGTGGTTTTCTCCGAGTCCTTCGGTTTCCTCCACCAAACATGTAGGTAGGAAGTATACGCCACGATCTGTGCCATGGAGAGTGATTAATATAGGCTTGGCCTGCTTCGCAATCCATGTAAAAGATATGGGTCTATACTTACTTGGTAGCAGCCTCTTCCAGAGTGAAGTCTTATGAATAGAGTCAAAAGCCTTTTCATAGTCGACAAAGGCACAATACAGTTTCTTTTTACAAGCTAAGTACAGAATGATGATAGAATGCAATGTGAATATGTGGTCCATCGTTGAATAATCAGGTTTGAAGCCAGCTTGCTTCTCACCAAGTGGATTCATTGTTTGGAGGTAACTGTACAAACGGTCATTTAAACGGGCTGTGAAGAGCTTGCATTAACAACTTATGATTGTAATCCCTCTGTAGTTTTCTAGGCTTGAGGGGTCCCCTTTCTTTTTATACAGCAGCTTTATTAGACCCAGAGCCCAACATTCAGGGATATGCCCTGTGTTGAGGATAAAATCAAATAGTTTAACATAGATTGGTAACATCAGGCTTTCTGAACATTCAATAAATTCATTTATTATCAAGTCTGGTCTACATGTTTTGCCAGCCTTGATGTTCTTTATTACCCGCTTCACTTCAGTATCAGTGAATTCTGTGTTCCACAGAAAGTCTGGCTGTGAGAGTTCAGCATTTCCACTTATCCGGGCATCAGTCACATGTATCCCTTGTAGATCCTCTACCTTAGCATTTGCACGGACAGCATTTAAAGTTTTAAAGAAGTCCACAAGATCTTCCATTTGCACTTTTGAGATTTCATTTCCACAGTCTTGGGAAGTACCATTACGAAATTTGGATGTTCAAGATATTGCGTTTTAAGTTCTTTTTTATATGCTTTACTGGCCATTTTTCTGCGCTCCTTTGATGCTGAGGATCTCAAGATATGATCCGTATTTTTGGCCTCAAAGAATTCTTTTGTTTGGACTCAAAGGTTCTCATTGTACCAGCCTTGTCTCTTTGTTACAGATTTGTGACTTTTCCTGTACCAACAAGCTTCAGAGTTTGAACCAATGGCTGCAGCATTATCTGTGAGAATGTTGCTTATTTTTCTCTGTTATTTCATCTACATCCTTATGTAAAGTAGACGCTGGATTTGTCAACAGCTTTCCAAGTTGAGCTGATACCTGATTAATTGAGTCCTTACACAGATTGTTTTTCAAATTATCTGACCATTCTTTATGCCAGGCTGGCTGCCTGGTGGCCTTCATATATTCAACAATAGGCTCAGAGCCAACAGAAGGGTTTTCCACTTCATCTGTTTTTGTGGCTAAATGTCACAAACACAGCACAGTGTACATCTGAGCATAATTCATCAAAAGTCAGAACTTTCAGATTGTCTATCAGGGGGAACAGGAATGGTGATGCAACAATGTAGTCAACAACACTTGACCCTTCACATGTATATTCTCCAACATGTTTGTCCTCGCCGACTCTCCTAATTTGCAATGAGCAGACTTGTGTTTCTATCGAGCCCAATAAGCTCGTGACCATCATTGTTGACAACTGGCTTTGTCACTTGAGAATCTTTCACTGCTGATTTGAAATGCAGAAAATACACTGTCACATTGAATTAAATTCTGCATATGTTGGCTAATTTCACAATGTAATAAAATCTGCCTCTCAAATATCACAAAGTCAGTAACAGTACCTGTCTGGGCATTGGGGTCCCCAAACATGCAGACATGAGTGGCGTCATCAGGTGCTAGGGAGACAATGTCTCATTCTAGGTTTTGGAATGAAACAAGTGAACTATATGGAGATCCTTCTGGAGGCACGTACACACAACCACACGGCAAAGGATAACCAAGGAGTTCTTTATTAAGAGTGAACCATATAGCTTCCTTGGCTATGGGATCCTTGTGCCAGGTGATAAGATCAACAAGATAGTCTTTTACCAATACTGCTACCCCACCTGATTTCTTTCGAAACTTTTTGTGGTTGTATTAGTATGGCCTTATATCCTGGAAATGAGATGTCATCAAGCTAATCAGTTTTCACTTCTGAAAAACTGAGTATGTCATGAGTGTTTACAAATGTGCAAAACTCAGGCATCCTAAGTTTCGCTTTTAAGCCACACACATTTAAACTTGCTATTGCCAGTGACTCGGTGGGAGGCCTTGGCTTTTGGGCCTTGCCACGACCTCTCTTGCAATGTATATGGACAAGATTTCCACAGGATGGATTATACAACTTTGTTCTTTGAATTGAGTTTTTTCCAGCGGCGAATCATGTACAAGGTATGGGTCATGGAGACCACGCTTCTCTGTTGTTTCTCATTGTTGTATTCATTGGTACAGTCACAATTAGTGTTGTCACAATCTGGGCATACATCCAATAAAATATTGAACATGTTTATAATTTCTACATTGATGTGGCTCAGTAAGGTGGCACAATCTTCTTGGCCCCCACGTCAATAATACAAGTGGCACGCCTTTGCCTTGTGACCCAGCATATCACAGCAATTACACTGGATTGGTCATCCATGGCGGCAATTTCGTTTACTCAGAGCTTAAGACTGAGTCAGTGCCCAAGGCAGGGTAAGCTGTTGACCTGGTGCATCTTATCTTGATAGGGCTCTTCCACAATGTTCAATCAAATGTATTTCATTACAGCAGGCAGCACTGGACCCCCAGCCATTTTGGCATGTTCAAGTGGCACATGGTTAATGCAGACACTTTGCCTTCAGACAGAAGGCTGCGACAGGAATTGGCAAAGCCACCATAAGTCATTTGTCTAGCTTTGATTTCTGTTGTGTCTTTGCAAATCATACTTTGTGTTGACAATGGTATGGAATAAATTTCAATACAAATTACTATACTTGAAGAAAACCAACATTAGGCACTGTAAAGTCACTTAACTTTGCTGTGTTTATATTTCAATTTATTTCACTGATGGCAAAAAAAATCATGAAAACAAAAACACAATGAAATAAGTATCTTACAACAAGTTGACTGAAATGCAAGAACCATAAAAATAAGTACATTTAGAGTAACTGAACTAGTTTTCTTATCATTCAAGGGCTGGCTACAGTGTACATTTTCAGGATGCTGGGGTTGCTTGGTAACAACAGACATAAGCATAAGATCTACCTGCATTCTTATCCAATCCTCATTTCTAAATAAACACAGCCACAACTAATTTAAAAGTAAATCTCCTTGTTTGTTCCAAACTTAAGCTGTTTATTGTAGAAGTTACAGGTAACCTTTTCATCAAAAGAAAGGTACATTGCATTTGAATAGTACATCTGTGAATTACAAAAAAAAAAGGGTTTCCTCCACTGTGTCAAGGTTGTGCACCATATTCCCCACATCTGCTGAATGTTTACAAAATTACACTCAAATCAGTTGACAATTTTAGACCTGTATTTTTAGCACCATAAGTTTGATACAAAGACAATTCAATACAGAATATTTAGCATTGCTTTCTTTGTTCCCAATCCCAATCCAGGGGACAGAAAGGCCTTTTGGTTCTGGAACTCTTGGGGCCCTATTGTATTCACTTAGGACATTCTGTATGTGTATTTAACTGGTGGGCGCTTTTGATCCTGGAATGATTGGGCCCATATAACATTTATTCAATCAATCCTCCCAGGTAATTGTATGCATCAACTTTGCATTGCACACATAAAGATGGAACTACCATTATACTGAGAGGAACAATTTTTCTTTGCATATATCTTTATTTACCTATAAATAGGAAAGCATGTCATGCATTCTTCATTCATTATTTGTAAAACACCATACGACATGAATACAGTTTGCAAGACAACAACTTAATTACCCTAATTATTGTTGGGGGTGAGGTGGGGGGCAAATGTTCAGGGAATGAATGGGGCCCCATCTGTTCAGGGACCCAAATATTCTCTGACATATTCAAAGGAACAAGCAGTCACTGGGCCCTCTATATGCACATCTCTGAGTACACAGTCATACTTACTGCACAGATTGAAAATTTTGAAGTGATCTTTGTGTTTTGTGAGGAAGAATCTTGCCACTTCCTGTGAAAATAAAAATTCGACATAATGCAATTCTACATTCTATATGCATGTAAATATATATACAGTAAAACCTCTCTAACCGAACACCTCTGTATACCGAACACCTCTCTATACAGAACACCATTTCTCAGTCCCACATATATACTTTCAATGTTATCAAACCTCCCTATACCCAACACTTCACTATATTGAACATTTTTTTCCAGTCCCAAGGGTGTTTGGTATAGGGAGGTTTCACTGTATAGCCATAATATTATTGTAAGTTCTTATATAATTTTCATGATGCATGGTTGTTCTGATCTTAGGGGTGAACATACTGCAGTAAAGTGAACGGATGATATCTGATCACAACAAATCTTAAAAATGATATATTGACACAACCATGATGTTATTTATCGTATGTAAATAGCAGTTTACAAACATTATAAAATGAGACATGCATGATGATGTAAGATACATGAAAAGGCAAATTAATGGTACTTGTGAGAAGCAAATGTTGACTTTAATTGCAAAACACCTGACTTGAGTGATGTATTACAGAGACCGATTTTCCCACATTTCATCATTTTTCAAGTACATGTATCTCACCATTCACATACATGTATATATAACTACATGTAGACTTTTGTGATTTTCTTTTTCTTAACTTTGTTTTGGGGGTGGGGGGTGGGGGGTGGGGGTGGGGTGGTTATCTATAAACCCTAATTTTTTCTCTGTGAATGTCAAACTTTGCATGAATCAAAAATATAGATGAAATCTGTAGGATAAGTTACTGACACACCATTGACTCAAGGGATAATAGTTACAAATTCCAACATGAGAAAACCCCCATTTGCCTGACAGGTCAGCTGAGCTACAAATTTAACAGTCCTGAATTAGTTAAGTCTGTGTGTCAACACCACCAGCATATCCAGGGGGCCTGGTTGCCTGGACCTCCCCCCCCCCCCCCCACCATGCCTTATCATTTGTATCCTACACAGGTCTAAACTCAGTGTTATTAACTTTAACTTTTGTGAGACCCAATGATCCGTTTATAGTGTATGTAAACCCTGTGCTATCCTTTAGCAGTCACATGAGCCTATCCTACTGTCAGACTCTGCTGAAGCCTCCACAGGAGCAGATTGCCCTCAATCCTGCTGCTGTTGTTCAAAATAGCCTTGGATTTTACTTCACTGTTGGTTACGAAAATACTAAATAAGGGCATTTTAGGCCTCAAAATGCACCATCCATTAAGGTGGCACAGGTAAAGCTACTCACTTATGGGACTTTGGCCTTCCGAGTGGTCCCTGGCCTTGGTTTTTACATTTGGACCACTAAAACGATACATTTTTTTTTTGTTCAAGAGGTGTATATTGCATTTGCATAAAAGAAATAGGGATGTTGCATGTTTTTGTGGCAAAAACGGGAGTTGTGCAGAAGGGTCTAATTTGGAGATTTTTCGTGTCTCATGGAAATTACTTCTCCTTCAGCCGGCCACCTGCGGCGTGGGTAATCTGGGACACAAGTGTGATTTTACTCAAAATGAACATATATTCATAACACTTATATAAATATATATATATATATATATATATATATATATATATATATATACATATATATATATACATACATATATATATACATACATATATATATATATACATATATATATATTCATATATTTAATGTACACACATGCAATTGTAAGTTGCTTTTCGGAGCTCCTAGTCTGTGTATTGTGACCTGCATAGCTGTTCTGTATCTTGTATTGTTCTGTGTATATACATTGTGTGTCTCCGTGTCTGGAGAACCCCTCGATTAGTTGATTTGTGTACTATTGGACTATCCAGTGTGCAATAAATATGTTTAAACTTAACTAAAAATATTGAATGTAAAACCTTGAAAGTTTGATGAATTAAACTTCAAAGACATACTCAGGAGTGGTTTCTTTGAATTTTTTAAGTATTGTTTCTTTGTATGTTTTTTTAGCTCTAAGAACTAGCAAATGTTCATCACGATTGTCACCTCCAATATTGAATACAAATTTTACTGTTACATATATGGAAAAAATGAGCAAACCGTCCCTGGGAATGTATTGCGCCATTTACACATCAGTTTAATCTAAAGTGGATCCCCCCCCCCCCCCCGGTATTAATCCAATCCTGGATATGCCCCTGAAAACAGACTTTTTGTTATTCCCTTAAATACCTTATGCTTTACTTAGTTGCACATGAAAAAACAGACTTTTTGTTATTCCCTTAAATACTTTATTCTTTACTTAGTTGCACATGAATTTTGTCCCCTTTAACACCAGAGTCGCTGCTGGTTACTCTTACCTTGATTGGGTTTCTGTACAAGGCCATCATGCCCTTTGACGGGAAGGACATTGCAATTACCCTTTCTGCAAACCAATGGTGTCAAATACATAAAACAGACATTACTTTGAAATATGTTCAGTACCTGATAAGTTTGAGAGAAATGTGGAATGCATCACACTGCTGCCTTGTCCACTGGCTATAGGCCTTGTCTACAAGCTTAATAACCTCAAAAATATGTATATTCATGGCAACAATTTTATCACACCTTTTCAGATATGCAAATGACTTTAATTTTTAAAAATGAATTCAAAGCAATTAAAGTATTGGGGCAGCAGATATGCTGTGGGAACAACATGCATAAAATTTGTAGTAAACGCTACATGAATAGTGTATAGTGACTTCCATTTAGTACACTCTACATGAATAGTGTGTATAATGACTTCCATTTAGTACACTCTACATGAACAGTGTGTATAATGACTTCCATTTAGTACACTCTACATGAATAGTGTGTATAATGACTTCCATTTAGTACACTCTACATGAATAGTGTGTATAATGACTTCCATTTAGTACACTCTACATGAACAGTGTGTATAATGATTTCCATTTAGTACACTCTACATGAACAGTGTGTATAATGACTTCCATTTAGTACACTCTACATGAATAGTGTGTATAATGACTTCCATTTAGTACACTCTACATGAATAGTGTGTATAATGACTTCCATTTAGTACACTCTACATGAATAGTGTGTATAATGACTTCCATTAAGTACACTCTACATGGATAGTGTGTATAATGACTTCCATTTAGTACACTCTACATGAACAGTGTGTATAATGACTTCCATTTAGTACACTCTACATGAATAGTGTGTATAATGACTTCCATTTAGTACACTCTACATGAACAGTGTGTATAATGACTTCCATTTAGTACACTCTACATGAATAGTGTGTATAATGACTTCCATTTAGTACACTCTACATGGATAGTGTGTATAATGACTTCCATTTAGTACACTCTACATGAATAGTGTGTATAATGACTTCCATTTAGTACACTGGCAAATTAATGACAGAATGCTCTGTAGCAATTTTCATTTGTTCTGTGGCAAGCTCTTTGGCTGATTTATGACAATTGGCCCACCCTTTCATTTGATTCCAAGTGAATTATTCCAGGCCCAGGTTGTGGTTCATGTATGTTAACAACACCATGCTGCAACATTAGAGATCATATTAACAGTTCTTGCAATGTCATTAAACCTCCTAGTTTCCTTTGTTTATTTAAAGCAACAAGCAATTTTTTCAAAAGCTGTGAAAAGTAATCTCAACTTGAATAACATCTTGGAGTGTATTAAGTTGAAGTCACTGTACATTCTGTTCATGTGGAGTGTATCAAATGGAAGTCACTATACACACTATTCATGTGGAGTGTACTAAATGGAAGTCACTATACACACTATTCATGTAGAGTGTATCAAATGGAAGTCACTATAAACACTATTCATATAGAGTATATCAAATGGAAGTCACTATAAACACTATTCATGTAGAGTGTATCAAATGGAAGTCACTATAAACACTATTCATATAGAGTATATCAAATGGAAGTCACTATAAACACTATTCATGTAGAGTATATCAAATGGAAGTCACTATAAACACTATTCATGTAGAGTGTATCAAATGGAAGTCATTATACACACTATTCATGTAGAGTGTACAAAATCCACGCTGTTGAAAATAACTCTACATTTTGCAATCATGACACCTATTTGTTACAGAAGTTTTTATATGTCCACCTTGAAACACATTTTGCTATCCCACATATTCTTTTTTCTTTTTTTGCTTACATAGGCTGTAGATACACACCTCTAAATATCTAGCCCATTTTAATCATCATTACAAATCATTGTACATAAACAATTCTGTTAACGCTTACCTGTGACATAACACAAATCTAAGTCAAATCCGTCTTTTTGGTATCTACGTTTATTCTGGGACACCATCAGACGAGACGCTTTCTCCAGATGTTTTCTCTCTGTTATAACTCGAATCAGCAAGACAATACGGATGAAACGACCAGCGATGATTAATCTGTTAATACATCAATAACAGCGGCATTGGAAGAATTCAAAATGTTGGTACCTCTAAATGAAAACCCAAAAAAATGTATCACAGTTATACCTGCTATAAAGACCACCTGCAATATGAGACCACTATTGGCTGATGACTGGTTGACTTTAATAGCTGGTACTACTTTATTGAAAAGATCTGGCACATAAATCAGCAATCTCCACTCAGAAGAGGAACTTAATCATACAAAAAATTAAATATACATACAGTGAAACCTCATTATAATGACACTCAGCTATCCAACATATTCAATATAATGACACAAGTTTTCATGGGAAAAAGTTCCTTTTCTTTGTTATTTGATTCATTTATCAGACAAATTCAGTTTTCTGACACTTTTTTAGGGAATAGATGGTCTCATTATGACAAGTTTTCATTGCATATACATGTACATATGCACATACATACATGTGTTATTAAGTGGTTAAATGGTTAAAAAGAAAAACAAAATCTTGATTGGACTAAATTGAATTACATCTCACAATGTTCATAACCTGCATAATGTGTCAGATATCTGAAAACATCAGATAAGTAAATCAATTGGCAAAAGAATTTGACCTTGATTGCCTCAAACTGTAACAGCTGTACTTACTGAAGTGAAAATGCCAGACATGCCAATGTCATTATAATGATGTTTCTATGTATGTAGTGATGGCTTCATAGCATGTTTCGTCAAATTCTTTGCTGGTTCCTAGATCAACTGTGAAGCACCCTATTTCCTATTTCATTTTCATGGTTTTTACATTTGAT
Source organism: Hermodice carunculata (assembly GCA_964020975.1). Lineage (NCBI taxonomy): Eukaryota > Metazoa > Annelida > Polychaeta > Eunicida > Amphinomidae > Hermodice > Hermodice carunculata. The sequence goes on along the minus strand of CAXHWN010002807.1, from coordinate 1,252,486 downwards.
TCAGACATTTCACAGATTCTGCCTTTATTTTTAACTTCCAAGTAAATTTGGTGGCTGAAGTATTTTCCACCTTTTTTAAAACAAGAGGGCTGTCTGAATAGCTTGTCCTCAGTGACTTTTATACTTTTAACTGAAAATAAATGCCACCTTGGTCTATGGGCATCCAGAACTGTTTGTGTACAATTTCAAACCATTTGGCCAATCGGCTTTACAGAAAAAAAAAATTATATAAGATTTCCCAAAGTATAAAAAGATCAATAATCACAAAAAAATCAAGAGAGAGAGCTATCACCATTACTAACATGCCCGCGTTAAATTAACAGTCACCAAAGGCATCAACTTTTTGCAACCTTTTTCCAACCATTTGAGTGAAAGGCAAACTTTTCCAAACAGTTTCCAAACCATTTTCTCTTATTGCAGTAAAACCCTTTAATACTTTTAAACCTCTCTCTAATGGTTGACAACCATTTCACACACTTTCTCAACCTTATTGATGAAAATGTTGAAATGGTTTGAAATGGTTCTAATGGTCGACAACCATTTCACACACTTTCTCAACCTTATTGATGAAAATGTTGAAATGGTTTGAAATGGTTTGCAACCGTTTCAACCGTTTGAAACACTTTGTCAACCTTTTACAAACCCTTTGTCAACCTTTTGCAAACCTTTTACAACCTTTACAAACCCAAGTACAACACTTTGCAACACAAAAAATGCATTTGGCTGTTAAGTTTTAGACAGGCTTAACTGTATATCCCCCCTGCCAATTTTTCTGAATTGTGTTAACGATGAGAAAATGACAGCACCACCATGCAGTGAACAAATTTGGTAGCAATCAAGTCTATATACATTGCCAACAAGTCTGAAGAGGATCAAACTTACTGTTTGGGAAAAAGATGCAAAAAACATGAAAACACAAAAGAAGAGGCCTGTGACAGTCCTGTGTTCAGCTGATCTTACATGCACAGACTGAAGTGGTTCTGTGAACTTCACATGGATATCAAGGTCACTTTCTTTGAAACCATCATCACTGGTGCTAACATAAACATATTCCTTCTCTAAATTTAAAGAATTCTGAAAATTCGTTAAACATTTGACAATGACAGAACCACCATGTAGAGAACAAATCTGGTGGAGATCAAGTCAACTTACATTCACAATAAATCTGACGAGGATCCAACTTACAGTTTGTGAGAAAAAGACAAAAAACTTAAAACACACAAAAATTCTTTAAAAATGCAAAAAATAATTGCAGTGCCACCTGTTGAACATATTAAGGTCTAAAGGTTCCCAAAACTGCCAAGCCAATTCCAAAGCAATTAGCTTGGCAATTTTGGGAAAGATTTTTTTAAGATTTGGCCACAAAAAACCCCCAAAACAAATAAATAAACATTTAAAAATATTACAGGAATATGACCATTTGACCAAATTTGGAAAGACCCATCCAAGGTACAACCCCATCAAGTTTGAAGTGTATCTGGTTGACAGTTTTCGAGAAGTCAAAAACGTGACATGATACATTACTTCCATGAAAAAATTTGTTTAAAAAAAAAAAAAAAATCTAATAAAAAAATAAAATCGATCGAAGCACTTTTGAATAGATTAAAGTCTATATGGTCTAGGTGGCCCAAGAAGTGTCCCCCTGCAATTTCAAAGCAATTGGTGGTTTTGGAGAAAGAGATTTTTTAAGATTTCGCCAAAACATGAGCACAAAAAAAAAAGAAAAGAAAAAAACACAAAAAATCCAAAAATTACAGGAGCATTACCATTTGACCAAAATTGGTAAAGACCCACCCAAGATACATCCCCCAACAATTTTGAAGTGGATCTGGCTGATGCTTTTTGAGAAGTTGAAAATCTAATTGTAAAGAGACAGACAATGGATCACCGTGTTATAAGATCCACTGACTGGCAAGTAAGTCGATCAAGCTAAAAATTTATTTAAAATTGAGGGACTAAGAGGTACAAACAATTTTGAATTATGTGTAAAAACTGATGTTTTATTGTAATTATTTTTACAGTTTTAATTTCACTATTTTGTGCAATTTTCGCACTAACCCTATGTCAAAATACAATTTCATTTTTTCTCACAGTTTTACACCATCAGCAAAATAAGCAAGAAAAAAAAAAAAAAAAAACCAACTGAAGTGAATGTACAAGTATTTCAAACAATGTACTGTGCTCCTCATTATAAATTTAAGCATTTGATAGTCAGACACAATACATACATGTATGAGTGTCATTGTATCCTTACTTGAGAAAGCTGGCGCCACCAGTCAGATCAGCTGCTGAGTAGACAACAGTAAAGATGAAGGACACAACTACAATCACACAGTCCATAATGTTGATCCAGTTCCTGAAAAATGTCTTGGGCCTGAAGAGTAGAATGGCAAAGAACATTGTATTCAATCAATTACCTTTCCGTCATCAATTGATTTAGTTGACGATGTCTATTTTTCATCTGCCGGTTCACAACTTGGTGAAGCAAATAATATTGTCAGCTTTGAGTTTCACACAATTTTGTTGTGCTTTCTAGCTGGATAGTTTACCTCAGATAAACCACCTGCCAGTAGAAACAAACTGGGGCATTATATTCAGACTTATTTCAAGACTGAACCAATAGTTTTCCTCAGTGCAGTTTGAGTGCAACTCACTCAAATTGCACCAACGAAAACTGTTGACCTACATGTACACCATTAATTTTCTCTGGACCTACTTAATTTAGACACAACTTGCTGGTACATGAATGTGAAACAGAGGTCTATGCATGAAAATTTGCAGGTGGAATCATTAAAATTTCAATAGTGATAAATGTTGTTGTGACCAGCATTCAATGGAGCTAACTTAGGCAGTGATGATTGTTGTTGTGACCAGCATTCAAGGGGTTAATTTAGATCTATACCGGTGACTTTGAGGGGTTAATTTGCCATGTTAATGTTGTGCCCAAACTTTCTCCAATGAATTTTATATATATATATATATATATATATATATATATATATATATATACATATATAAAAACTTTATTCCAAGAGGGTAACTCAGTTAGTGAATCATCACTAATCTCCCCTGAGGCCTCATAAAAGTACATATACATGTAAAGGTACAGAATATTACATACAATATACAATAGGCAAGACAGGTAAACTCATATGATTACAAACAACGGCTAAACCCTCAATGACACCAGATTTGATGCACACTTTCTCTTAAATGAAGATACACATGGAGAGTCTTCGACAGAACTTGGAAGACTATTCCATAATATTGCACCTGAGTAACTAAAGGCATTTTTCATGTACTGAGTTCTTGGTTTGACCACATATAAATTGTTGCAGGCAGCAGATCTTGAATTCACTGAATGTTTATGCTTTACATATTCAAACATTTCCTGCATATAGGTGGGTGCCATTTTGTTCACACACTTGTATAAAAGTAACAATGTACAATATTTTATTCTTTCTTCCAGTGTCATCCGATTTAATTTTTGTAGAGCTTACTTATAGCTCAAACACTGACTTTGAGTGTTCAACATTAAAAGTGCTGCACTTTTATTTAATCGTTTAATCTTAGAAAATAATTGACCTCTGGCATTACCCCACATGGTAGAACAATAATCAAATAAAGGCAAAATATAAGCAAAGTAATAAATTTTTCGTACATTTTGGACTGTAGGTGATAACAACTGGTCTTCATAATGTAACATGACTATCTTAATTGGTGCTCTTTTCATTTCTTCCAAGTGCAATTTGTCAACAATACATATGGGCTATTCCATGTAAGTCTACGTTGTTTGGGTCCGGGGAGGGGGGGGGGTGCACCTCAAATTTTCAATATGAAGGAGGTGGGTGTTTACCTGTTTAATTCTCAGCATAAACATGCCATGACCCATCTTTTTTTAAGGACACTTCAGACACCAAAAACCTTTGCATGGCCGATTTTGAAATTTTAGCGGTTTTTACAAGATGAATGTCCTTTCTATTAGTTGTCAAAATTTTGAGCTTTTAACTAAAGTAGAAATATGAGAAAAACGCCAAAAAACACACAGGCATGTGGACATCTGAACGTCCATGTGTCATTCTTTTGGTTTTCAGCCGCCAAACGGAACAATGCCACCCGTCAATCATACTTAACAGCTTGTCACGTGACTGCAGGTAGCAACGGCCCTTGGCAAAAAGAGAGTGGTATCAGGGCGGCAATGCGAAATAAGGCAGCATGCCAAAAGTATGCTTGTGGGCAAAGATGCAAACATGGTAACATATCATAGCCTAAGTGGTTTACTTTATAGATATTCTTGCTTGTTTTGCGTTCTAATGAAGGGAGATTTTAAATGTTCAAGAGGAGCGGGAATCGTCAGACGCTGTCCCTTCAAACTTCAAAGGCCGTGCCGCGATGGATTAACCCAGTGGTCCTTCACACCAAAAACAGGCGGGGGGGAAAAACTGACACCCTGATCAACGATACCCACGTACATAATAATACGTTATCGGAACCCAGGGATGAGGAAATAAAAGTGCAAATAAACAAATTGAAATAAGCATAAACGTGAACACAAGAGAAAACAACACACAAACTAGCGTTACAAAGCTCAGGTTGGAAAGAGAAATGAAACTCATTGAGAAAACAACTACAAAATAATGACAAGCTAACTAAGTAAAGTGTAGTAAAGATAAGTCTAACAAACTAACTACATAAAGTATACAGATAGGAGACGAGTAAATACAATAAAACACTATCCCTAAAAACGGGGCGAAGTGGCAGGGGGCGTAAGACCAAACCCACCATCTGTACACTGACCACGAGCGGCCGTAGGCCGCCCCACCGAAGCAAGGCAACACAACTTTCGTTGCCAGGCTTGAGGTCACGGGGCCGGAAGGGCCGCCTCCATGACGTCACACTTTGAAACCAGACTGTCGCTATCGCCGTTTGACAGATCGCTGAATTATGTTTTCCGTACTTCAAAGGCTCTTTTATTTATGTGATTGGCCAAGAATTGATTGACAACCTCCCCAAATGTTCAGGGACGATGTTTGCTACGTTTTGTACAAATATCAACTCAACTTGAGCAAAAGGTATTGTTTCAGAGGCAAATGATCAACATCAAAGGCCTTTGAAGCTTGTTTTCTCAGAAAGGATAATAGGACGAGAGCCCCACATAAGAACGGCTATTCCAAGAAAACGGCTGGGCAAAATTTAATCCGGTTAACGGCTTTTGATTCTTTAATGTCTGAACTGCAAAAATGATTCAGCGATTTTCTAAATTTTGCTTCGTTCTTTTTCTATGAAATGAAGAAAATGAACATCCTGAAAATCAAAGGGAAAATTGAAACGTCAAACTTTGAGGATGGATAACAGAAAAACGAAACCAAACATAAAAAATCGCAGGATCGTTTTTTGTTGCCAATATGTCAGGATTAAGATACAAGTGTAATTATGATTTTATCACAAATAATTAGTGACTTATATCGACATTTATGGGGTGGATGCTTTGCGGTCAACTTTCAATTGTTTATTCAACAATTAACATCACAGACACCCAAATACGGAACATATAAATTCTTTGGAGTATGACAAGTACACACATATATGATATGTTATCCTAACGCAAATACATTTTGAGCTAGGATTGACTAAAGTGGGATTTATTTTTGGTGTCTTACCTGTCCTTAAATAGATGGTACCTTTAATATTTAAAGAGCATTACATCCAGAAGCACTAGATTTAATTGAAATACATGTAACCCTAATGCATATAAAATGTTAATTATACCTAATAAGGGAATAAAATAATACAAAAAATATTCAAAGTGAAATTCTCACCCAGCAGCAAAAATCCTGAGTGCCACTTCGATCATGAAATAGGACACAACAATCAGTGATATAATTTCAATTGCTGTTGCTGTGTAGTTAATGCCTTGTGCTAAATCAGCTATCACCACAATAAGGTCGAAAAAGATCATGAATATCGTGAATAACCGGAACCCAATATGTTCAATAATCCGTTGTACTTGTAGTTGCACTCTCCTGGAAAGGAAAAAGAAAAATAATGACTACAAACCACATACACTTCAACACATACATGACAACTGAACAGGAGGAGAAACAAATTCTTGTCTAACCACCCTGCACTGTGTCCACCACAAGTTGTTTCAAGAATAGGACACTTAAAACTGAATAGGGGGCTGGGGGCTCCGCTGGAAAAATTTGAAATCTGGAGTGGCCTCTGACATAGTGAAGTATTTTGATACATTTTAGCTTTTTTTTGCATCTAAAATGATGTCTTTTCATCACAATTAATTGATATATCATCCATCACAAAAATAAAAATGATCTGAATCTACGTGCATGTAGTAACACAATATAAACAATTTGGTGTACCATCATGACCATATTATGTGAAAACAGAATTTAAATCTGTGTCTTCCTTTCTTTTTCCTTTCTCTCTTTTTTTCTTTCTTTCTTTTTGTTTTTTTGTTTTTCTTTTAAACCAGAGCAGCAAGTCCTATACTAATTTTTTAGAGCAGCAAATTTTATCCTTTTTACCTTCTGGTGGAAACACTCCACCAGGTCAGGTTAAAATCAATGTTCCTGTTTACCCCATGTATGGAAGTATATTACCCTTTTAAATTGTAAAATACCATTTGATAAAAGCTTCAAGGGTTAAATATCTGGGCTATGTGTATGCTGTATTTATTCCAATTGTGGCACATGCCCTAATAGAAGCACACACCCTACTTTTCATCTTTGGAGGGGGGGAGGTTATCAACAATTCAGTATTTTTCAATATTTTAAAAAATTAACTGCTTCTGATGAAAGACGAGGTTTCATTGTTGCTATCTTATGCTATATGCATTCTATAATAATTGTAATTGCTTGTGGTATAGTAAATTAAGACACATCGTTACCACAAAACTCCACAAAGCCATGTTTACTCCAGGAAATCTTAGCATTAGCACAGCATACTATATTGTACTATTGTAATAAATGTGGTATGGGACATGTATGAAAATAATTTTGCCAACAAAATGGCTGACCCTGTCGCTGGGCAACATGAACAGTCAAATGCTATGATATGATATGGGCATGCTGATGGAAAATCAAGAGTGGTAGTAAAACTTGAGGGAATAAATATTTGTTCCCGACATACCATGACTTCTTGTAACAAGTTCAGTGTGTATCTGGAGAACATAACTTTGACTTGCAAGTTGCTCATTTGGTAAGAGCAACATATTTGACCATAATTATTGGAGACATCTGCCTATACATTGGGTAACTTCCTTGTCAAATGATGTGGCCCAAGGTAGGTGGGCAGATAATATGAATGTCATGTGTTTGACTGAAAATGTGCTCTTCACCTCTGAATTTACCAAGTTACTTAGTCTTTAATTTTGTGGAGTGGGAAGACTGGACAACTGTGGGACCATCACAAGGCCTTAATGTTGTTAACCTGCCTGACAGCATGTGGATATGTATTTGTCACAAAAAAAAGAAAAAAAAAAGAATTTTTTTATATTCATCTATGATTGAATTTCAAACTTTGATGATCTGTCACAAATCAAAGGAACATCTTGTGTCTTCACGCTGCAACTTTTAACATTATTTTGACTTGAAATGCCACGTTTACTTTCTCAGTTTTAACTCTTTTCTTGGAGAGTGAGCCAACAGCTTTTCTTGGTAGGCTCTGTACCCAAAGTTCACAGAAAAAAGCTGCTGACAGTTTGGGCTACAGTGATTCAAATGTCTTTGCCAAGCTAACTTAACCTATGCCACATTCTTCAATCAGTAGGCCGGAGCGACAGATGTTAAAATACTTGACACAAACTAAAGAATTAAAAAATGCTTGTAGCAACTCGGGCTAAAAGATGGTAATTATCTTTGGACCAAATGTCACTTCTACTTGCCTGGAACTGTGACTAGTGGTTAGCCACAGCCAGCAACATCAAAATCTATATAACTGTGCATCCTTTTTTCAAACTACATCCACAGACAAAAGCAACAAGCAAACAGATAAACACTACTGTTTATTGGTCAGGACTCACCAATCTGCATGTCCTCTTGCTTGGGACAAGTTAAAGGCCTACCAGGGCACATAAAAATTCTGAAGCACTTTCTTTGGAGACAATCCAAATTTTGCTTTTATCAAAAGCATATTAAATTTAAATTGCTGAACAAGTCAGAACTGGGGGCAAGTCAAATATGATCAGAAGTTGTCCTGTGCACTGGAGCAACTAATTCAGAAAAAAAAATTAAGGAGGTGAGCCCTGATAGTATTTGATGTAACTTACTCAAGTTGAGTTTTTGGATTAAAACGATCCCCTGCTGGATCAACAAAATGGCCGCCTGTCTCTGCCGCACTGGATGTGGCCACCTGAGAAAACTGCAGTGTAGCTTCAGTTCCTGCTGCCACCTGGGGCTGAAAGTCTTGGTCATCATACAGAGCGGACGATTCTGGTCCCCCTCGTGAATCATCAATGTTAATGTTATTTGCTCCATCCTCACCCTCAAATCTTTCATACTTTTCCATACTTTTGAGCTTTACTGCTGCCTGCAATTAGGTAGAAGTCTATGGATTACAACTTTATCTGGTAAAGTACTAACGTGTTTAAATGCATGAGAATTTTGTGATGTGGTTAATTTGAAAAAAAAAATGTTTCAGGTGTGTTCTTTTAATGATGAACTGCATGGTCTTTTTTTGATAAAAGTTGCTACACATGAAAAGAAAAATATAATGTCATGGGTGTTAAAGTGAAATGAGGCATTTTCCTTCACATTTTTTTGTAATAATTACTTATGACTATAAACAACAAAACTCTCTCTCTCGTGATAGGAAAACACTGTATTTCACTCTTTCCATGATCTATTTTATTTTACTCTAGTTCATGAAGTTTAATTTTACTTCTGTTTGAATACATTGTAGTTCAGGCTCAATTTTACAGTTAAATATCTACTGCTTATAATTAACAAGGCAGTATTATAATCAATTTTTTTTTTATAACTTATAATTAACACACAGGTATTGGACCAGCTGATCAACTGATCCACAACTTTTGATCCTGTACTAAATATTGTTCCTGTGTCTATTGGATGTTAATATCACAGGAGCACAGCATCCCAAATTAAGTCCCATCATAATTTTTGATATGAAAATACTTAGTAACTGCGAGTTTTACAAAGGCATTGCTACACTACAAATATTTAAAAAAGCATTTGATAATTTTGTGTATTTTTGGAGACATTTTTGATGGGGGACAGTCAATGATGGACGCAATTAAGGAGCGCAAATGCACGTGTGAAAATAAATTTAATCACATGACCCCCGTTTTCTTGGTTTTAAATTGTTGCTACTAGAACAAACTTGAAGAAGAATGCATAGGAAGCTGTGATTTTACGTTTCAAATTGTACAAAAAAGCCAGCCAATGTCACTCTCAAATGCATTAGGCCCAGGTTACTGGTCCAAGACCTACAAGTAACAATGGAGCAAGCCACCTCTAGGTGGCACTGCAGACAATGCATACATAAACTAGGCAGTATTATAACCAGCCAATGTCACGCTCAAATGCATTAGGCCCAGGTTACTGGTCCAAGACCTACAAGTAACAATGGAGCAAGCCACCTCTAGGTGGCACTGCAGACAATGCATACATAAACTAGGCAGTATTATAATCAGCACACAATGGAGCATGTTACCCACAGGTGGCGCTGCAGGCACTACACACATAAACAAGGCAGTATTATAATCAGCATGCAATGAAGCATGTCACATATAGATGACACTGCAGGTAACTTCTCTCTGGTATCCACCTGTTGCAGGTGGAAACTGTGGGATAAACAGACTTAATAAAGAATTCTAGAAAAGAGAGAAAAACAATATGTCTGTGTCAACACACACACACACACACACACACACAACACACACACACACACACACACACACACACACATATATATATCTATTATAGAATTCTTGGAAAAGCAATATGTCTGTGTTAGCATAAAGACATAATTATGAAATAAAGCATTATTAACCTACCTAACCTGAAAATTTTGATTAAGCGTACTTCTATTTAATACAAAGAGAAACTTAACAAACCTAATTCTGTAAGCCCATGTACCGTTTGAACACTATCAAGTCCTGTATTCTAAGAGCAAAGTCCTATTCCGTACCATTCACTGAAAAACTGTATTGTTCTAAATCATAATAGCAAATTAATTTATAAAAGGAACAAATCATATTCATAAAATTTGAAATTTGGAAGAAAGTTTTAGGCATTATTAGCCTTTGAAAAATCGGGTCATCAGCGGGGAACTCATCATGCATATCACCATACCCAGGCCCGGCCATTTTGGAATATTTAGACCCCTTCCAAATATTATTCCCCCTTTCATCTTAAGTTTAAGATTAAGTATATGACCACTGAAATAAAATTGGTTACACTGGTAATAATATATATCTGTTACATATTTTTATCATCATTATGTTAAAAAGTAGCTAATAATACATGTACTTCATATTAAACTTTTGGTGAAAGTCAGGACCTTGTTTCTGACTTGTTCATATAGACATCAATTATAATATTTTTGGAAACCATACATTTTCAACTTCCATCATACATGTTTATTACATGCTGGGCTCAGACAACATGTTTTACTCATAATTTAACACAATAGAGACCCCAAGATTTGATACATATCACCATAACCATTGTATACAGCTTACTTAAAGCTGGTACTGCTGGTAGTGTGTTACTGTACATTACAAATTCTACAAACACTGCATGATAGGTCTTATAATCAAATATTTTCTCTTGCTGATATTGTAAAAGAGCAAAGCTTTCCCCCTTAAACTGGCCAAAACAGGCTTCCAGTCAAATGTCATCTGCTTCACTATTTTTAGCTATTTTCAACACACGGTTCGAAATTAGCAGGTGTCTAGGTGCCCTGGGCAACTTTCATTCTGGTCGGGCAACTTTTCTATCTTCAGCAGAGCATATCATTTTCAACAACAGTGGGGTCATTAAATACAGTTCCTAAAATCTTTTTTCATGCAAAAATGCTGTTTTCATAGTGGTGACATATCTACCTTTTGTTCATCTATATTTGCAACATTTTAAATATCAGTGTCTTTTTACAAGCTAACAAGTAATTACAATTCTCATGTAGTGGGAAACTGGGCAACTTGTAAAAATGCAGTGGTTGCCCAGGTAAAACTTGAAAAAATAGTTAATTTCTACCCCTGCAACAGTAATGAAACACAGTTTGATTGAGAATAATTGTGGATGAGACCTAAGAATATGATCAAGGTTACATGCCTCAGGTCAACAGCTTTCCTTGGCACGAGTCAGTGCCCAACCCATGCCAAGGAAAACTGCTGACTGTCTTAATTCAAGGCAAAAGGGTTAATATATTGCACAAAATGAATCATAATGATGCAACTCTGTACAACTGTATAAATGGAATTGAAAAGGGGAAGGGCTTTTTGGTACTGGAATATTCTGAGCCCCTATGACATCTACTCAGTCAGTATAGTAGAAAAGTATAAATGTCTGAGCTTGGGGGAGTTGGGGGGGGGGGGAGAAGAGACTTTTTGGTGCTGGTTTACATAGGACCCTTTCATAATACTTTAGTCCATTCAGTATGGGTATAACTGCAGGGGACATTTGGTTAAGGACAATTTTGTTTGTATCAGATCAATTCAATCATTCCAGAATGTGTGAACATGGGACTTGGGGGTGGGGAGCTTTTGGTTCTGAAATATTTAAGTCCCCTATAAGATCACTCAGTCAGTGCAGTCAAGACAGACATGCATTAATAGCAGAATCGGACAGGGAGGTTTTCAGTTCTTGAATATTTGGACCTGCGAGTCCTATCAATCGTTCACTTTTGTATTTCAAAATGGTTAATTGGACGCTGAGTGATAATGCAGAGATATTCATATACACCTTTCATTGTCATTCATGTATTGTCAGTACTTCCTGTTTGTAACCTATTGTTTGGTCAGTTTTTCTGGTTGGTTTCCTGGCAACTTATAACATGTTGCCTCTTTCTGGTTAAGTTTTTCCTTTTTTTCCAGTCCGCTGATTTTCAAACGATCATTCATTAGTTTGGTTTCATACCATGAAGATCGTCACTCAAGTTAGTTGATATAAATGGAAATAAATGCCGACTTAGTAAATATACTGCATTACCGTGTTGATATGGCACTCGCACATAACTACCTCCATTGAACCATTCTTTTTAGGAATGGGGATTTGTTCGAGTGGATATGTGCATTTCCCATTTCAGCTAGGCGACTGATGCCAAAGGTTGCAGGTTCCAGTCCCCCTCGTTCCCAACATAAAATATATATTTTCGGCATTTCCTTAATGCTGGTGGATTTAAGTCCCCGATTCTGGAAATAAATGCTGACTCAGTAAATATACTGCATTACCGTGTTGATATGGCACTCGCACATAACTACCTCCATCGAACCATTCTTTTTAGGAATGGGGATTTGGTCGAGTGGATATGTACATTTCCCATTTCAGCTAGGCGACTGGTGCCAAAGGTTGCAGGTTCGAGTCCCGCTCGTTCCGAACATAAAATATATATTCGTGTTACCGGTCACGGTATTATTCCTCTGGAGTAGATTTTGTGCACTTTCCTTTGGATTTTCATATTATGAGTAGAAGGCCTAGTTTGAGGAATCTTATGTCCTTAAATTATGCCAAGATGCATGCACGAACTTCGGAAAGTGATAGTGATCATGACAGTGTTGCCAACTTGGTGGATGTATATTTTTGGGAGATTATGAAATGGCAAGCAGCGTAAGCAGTGGAGCCCTCCTAGGGGGTCCAGAGGAATGCTCCTGAAAAAAAAAATCAAAAAAAAAATCAAAAATAGACATCAAAAATATGCATTTTGGGGCATTTGAGGGCACTTGGATTCAAGTTTCAGTATGCCGTGAGATGCACAGCAGCTTAATTTGCCTTCATAATGTCACTGTGAAAAGCATGTTAAAATTTACGATATTTTGTTTGGATAATTCGGGAGGGTTGGCAACACTGTCATGAAATCCATATTAGAGTTGACGAGTCACTTGGTCTTGGTGCAGTTGGTGGGACTCTGTGTCAAGACCCTCGCACATTGGAGGATATGTCTTAGATGGCCAGTGACGATTTAGATCATACCATTTCTGATCTGGAGGTGCAGTTAAATCAGCAGAAAGCTGTGGCATTGAGAAAACAGAAGCTGGAAAAAATCAGTGAGTTGGAGGCAAAAATTGCAGAACTGTCGACTGCTAGTGTCATAAAGCGGCTGGTTCATCCAATTGGTCACAGGACTTTTGGTTCAAGACATGGAATTTTTGGGCCCCTATACTATATAGATATCTCTGGGGATTTTTTTGCTGTTGTTTTTTTTTTTTTTTTTGCAGCTCAACTCAGAATTCAGAAATAATTTTATTTTGACCAATAGAACAGAGCGATACAATTTATGTCATAGACATCGCAAAAAATAAAATAATAATAATAATAATAATAATAATAATAATAATAATAACTGATTCAGTGAGAAGGCAAATACACTGCTCCTAAATACAGACTTTGGGTAAAAATATCCATGGATGCTTTATGGTCATACAATTCGGAATGATTTATCCAGAACTTTTCCAATCTGTTCTTGAAAGAATTTACTGAAGGTGCCTCCACTACTTCACTTGGGAGTGTATTCCAGTTGTTTGCAACACATTGCCATTGGGAAAAGAAATGGCACCTTACTCTAGTCTACTGCTATTTCTAATTTTGTTAATTTTATATTCATGACCTCGAGTTGCTGCTAAAATAAAATAAGATAAATAAATAAATGATATAAATAGCTGAAACTTACTAATATAGTAATTAACCACATAGTCATGGTATGTCAAAATCTCTGAATAAGCCTAAGGAACAAATAGGACAGTAGCAAGGCCTAGGCCAGGGTTAGCCTAAACAAACAGAGCGTGGGGAGGTCCCTTGGGGCTAATTGGACAGCTACTGGGCCACACAGGATCTACTTTGTACCAGATGACTTTCAAAATAAAAAAGTTTAATTTCAGGAGCTGATTCTGCACTTTTTTTTTTTTTTAACTTCTTCCCGTAAACTGAACTGAAGTTCACAGTTTGGCAATGCCAAAGGGGGCGGATACTGCCACTGGACACGGATGTTTACATCCATCGGCATCGGACTCATTCATGCACTTTTCCCCTCAACTGACAGTTTTAAAAAAGTAAAAAAAAAAAAAAAAGACATGGTACCTTACCTACTGCCAGATCATGTAAATAACAATGTATGTTCCATGAAACCTCTACTTTTCGCTGAGAGTCTGCGCATGGAGCTTTCTCAAATTGTTTATCTCCTGGGTTTGGGAAACTTCGCTGTGAAACTAAAACATCCAACCATGTGACTCTCCTGCCAAAGGAGGTACATCGAGACGGGAAGTATGCACCGGTATCTAACATCTATTTTGATTGGCCAACCAAATGAGCAAAAACCAATGGTCTATTAGGTAATGAAATACAAAGGAAGTTTATTCAATCTGGACACACGGACTCCAGAGGTACGAAATTCAAACAACTTGTGATCATCGCCTGTCAAGTACTTTCAATTATCTTGCATGATCAATCGATTTTTGATCAAGACATGCATCGGCGGTAGCAAGCATGGAGCAGATAACTTCGCAGGTTTCTGTCCTAAGTGACGAGGAACTTCGAAGTAAACTTAGGTCATTGGGGGAAAATGTTGGGCCTTTGCTGGCAAGCACCAGGCGCCTGTTTGAGAAACGACTTGCCAAACTTTTAGCCAAGGAAAGTGGGTTGTCAGTTGAAGAGAACAACCAAGAGCCATATAAGAAAGGGGCTTCTATAGATGCTGCTTCGTGTGTTAGCAGTTCAGCCACTACTGATAAAAGAGATGCGGGTTCTTGTTCACATGGGAATGGGCAAGACAGCAGCGATGCCGTAGACGTAGTGTACTTTGGGATTTCCGTTCCAGAGGCAGAGGGAACTGATTTGGATAAAAAAAGTAAGGAACCAACAGTAATTTGCACTGTAATGAGTTGCAATTGCATATGAAAGTCTTTCAGTGTTGTGTAGTTGTAGTTGTGTTTTTTTGTCCAGAACCACTTCCTAGTTAGGCTAGTACCAGTAGTAGTCCTTACCGTTACCCTATTCCGTAGTCAGAACTCTTTAGTTTAGACTTGGCTCCCCATAACATAAGCTAACCTGTCACTGTCTAACCTATATACATAGGTAAATACTATTGTCCATATTGCACACGTTCATCTGTAGAATTTTGACATAGGCTGTGTAAGCCCAAATAAAGGGTTATCAGCATGTATCAACTACTCAGAACATGTTTTGGAGCCTATACCAGTGCATATGTCTCTGAGTAGTGGTTCCTTGTCTAAGCTAAATATTCGGCAAAGACAACCCACATTGTAATGGATAAATAAGAACATGGTCAATGATGAATTAGCTAAATATGTAATGGTTTACTTATAAATGCAGAGCTTCACTATGAAAAAATAATACCTGTCAAACCAAACATATTTACTAAATTTGTATAGTACAAGTTCAGACAAAAAGCAGGGACAGATCTTAAAAGGGTACACAACAGGGTTCATGCAGGTCCTTGAAAGTACTTGAATTTACTACCTGGCTTTTCACGGCCTTGAAAACCTTGAAAATCAGTGTTTTTGCAATAAAGTCCTTGAATTTTAAATATCCATTAAGGCACCTTCATCCAAAAGTTAGGTTAGCTCGATCACTTCTTCCCCTCCCACTATAGACCCCCCCCCAAAAAAAAAAAAAATGGACAGCAAGACACAAAAAAGAAAATGGATCAAGTTGGAAAGTCCTTAATTTTGGTAAAAAGGTCCTGGAAAGCCCTGGAAAAGTCCTTGAATTTGAAAGCTGCCAAGCTGTATGAGCCCTGCACAACATGTGGCCGGATCACAAGTCCCGACCTGAATTTTTTCAATTTTGTTGCTTTTTTTTCCAAGTTGGCTAACAATTTTTAAAGACCTAGATCTGCCCCTGCTTTATTTCCACTCCTTCCAACAACTGAGGAGAGATACCGCGACCCCTGCATTCTCGAGTTCGCACCTCCTGAAACTTTGGACAATGGCCATCCACATGTAACTAAAAGGTGTGAACAACAATAATGCAGCCACAAAGAGCTGAGTGACCATACAGTATGACAACCTGCATGCTCTTTGCTAAAAAAAGACCAACCAAAAGCCGCTAAAAGTTCAGCTTTTTGACAAGATATTTTGATGAAATTTTGCAGCTGGTTTCACAAGATTACAACTTTTTCAATACCATGAATTAAAATCATAAACAGCTCTAAGTTCCCCAACATTTGATCAGCAAAGTAGCCAATGTTGAAAAAAAAATTTAAAAAAAAGTAAAGACCCATATCTTTTACATGGATTGCGAAACAGGCTTGGCCTGTTTCGCAATGCATGTAAATATATTAATCATTCTCCATGGCACAGATGGTGGCATATACTTTCCTACCTACATGTTTGGTGGAGGTAACCGAAGGACTCGGAGAAAACCACCATGCACAGTCAGAGTGGTAGGAACTCTTTCCATATGCTTCCCGGGCCGTGAATCGAACCTGGGCCGCAGAGGTGAAAGGCGAGCGTGTTGCAGCTCCGCCAACCGTGCACCCTGCAAGGTTAGCATGTAAGTGAATGATGAGGTGGTGAATTTTCACACATTTGTCAAACATCTTAATTTCCCATAGCAACGTTACACGGCCCTATATAAAGGCCATGCACACAACGCAGCATTCAGTTTTGAATGAACCACTTGATTGTGGAGTTGAAAGATTTCAACTCTCTGTACTGCTCAGCATGAGACTAGAGTTATGTTTAACCTGTGGTCAATCATTGCGCATTAGCATCTGATGAGTTCAGTGAAGGACAAAAAAGTGTCAGGCTTATTTTGCACACCGTGTAGGAAGAGCTACAATGATGGCTATGCTGGTCAGACCTTGAGCATATGTGTATCACGCAGGCAAGTGTCAACACTGCATCTAACATACTACTCCACTGTGAGTCTGAACTGCTAGCTGAGTTTGTCCCCATCAATCCCCAAGTTGCATTGTGGTAAACATGCTGTGATGTAACCACTGCGTGTGTATGGAGATCTCATTGAAAAGATTACTGTATTTAAAAGTTAGCAAGAAAACCTAATGCCTGGCAGTGTGCTTAATGTGAACAATATATGTATTTGAGGGTATGGTCACTGGTGAACACAAAAGAGTTCTTGATTAAAAAATCATAGTGAGAACTCCCGTATTAAGCAACAGAATTAAATGCACATACCGCTCTTGTTCTGTTTAAATAATCTGTTTTTATTCATATGGTATATGTACCTTTTTGATAAAAATCTTATTGAGGGCTGCTGTTTAAATAAGCAAAAAATTAAACATATGACACTATGGTCTCATTTGAATAAATTATATTTTTATTGATACTCTAAATTGTACTATGTAAGTAAGTTTATTTACAACAAGTATAAACATGAGCCAGCATTTGTTGCCACCACATGGTATAATATTGCTACAGATTCACAAATAAACATCCAAATTTTACTAAAATAATTTAAGTAACTTCAGGTAAAATATAGCATGGGTCATAACAATCGTAATAATATTGATAGTAATAGTAGTGTGATACCCACCATAAATGGATACACACCAGTAAAATCATACAGTGAGATATATGTGAGAAAGATACTAATCCCAGTAGCTGGGGTTGGGTGGGTAGGGACTGAGCATGATGCAGCCCCCGTCTAAAGCACCAATTTACTGCAAATTTAGCCTCTACACATTGTGCATCTATTCCATTCCATGTCTTTATAGATAACTTGAACTCATTAAAAGGCATCATGTTTCTAATTCCATGTGGCGAATGGTTCCACACAGAAGCACCTTTGTAACATAGTGATCTCTTTCTCAAATGAACTCTATTAAAATTTGTGAGGGAGGGTGTAACTCTTCCCCTTAGATGGGCTACAGAGTGCTTTACGGTGAAAAGGTCAGATGAAAACTCTGGTGCCATGTCATGAATGACCTTAAAAACTTCAATAGTGAATGTCAGGAGATGGCTCAAAATAAGAGATGGAATGTCATCTCTCTTTGGTAAAGCTTCGTATGGTGAATTGAAATCTCTGTATAAGTATCTCAATGCTCAGATTTTTTTTCAGGTTTTTATAGTCTGGTTCCGAGCAGAAGCTCCAAACTAATGAACAATATGCAAAATTTTACTTTATAAAAGCATAAAAAACTTTCCTTTTTTTGCAATCCAAACAGATGTATAATTCTACTACCCAGATGTGAAATTCTACTACATTGTATATGCATTTATTTGCCTTCCAGCTTTCTCCCAAACATTGGATGTACATGTATGTGTATACAGGGGCTGAAAGGAAGTGTATCAACTAAAATCACCCCAAGTAGTTAGATATTTTGGTCACATTTTGTTTGGACACCGGGGAATTCTAGATATGTGTCAGAGGAGTCTTCTAGAGACAGATAGAGCTAAACCAGTCCATTGATAATGTGCAGCCCTTTTTCAAATTTTCAGATAACACTTCTTTGTCTCTGGTTGTATCACTAACAGCATTATCATCAGCAATTTGTAAAGTTTGCAGTCCTTTACAATATAAAATAAATCATTTAAAAATGCGTCAAACAATAGGGGACCAAGAAGTATTGATTCCTGGGGTACGCCTTTTAAAACAGCCATCCAATTACTTTAGATTGAGCCAATCTTGACTCTGCTCCCGGTTTGAGAGATAACTGTAATTTGGAAAGCCACTGCTTGCTGACTAAGTCCATAGGCTCTGCACTTGACCAACAACAAACCATGGGGCAGGGGATTGAATGCCTTTGAAAGGTCCATTATGTACCATATTCATTCCAATAGTAGCACACTGTGCTAATGCAAAGATTTTCTGGAGCAGACATGGTTTCCACAGAGTTTAGTGATAGTGATATCTTAATTTATGGTACCATAGGCAATAATATTAGATTTATTATCAAATCCATATAGCATAAGATAACAACAATGAACCCTCTTCTTTCATCAGAAGCACTTAATGTTTAAAAATATTTGAAAAAAACCTGGATTTTCAATAAAACCCACAAGATTAAAAGGAGGGTGTGTGCTACAATTGGAATGAATATGGTATAAATTCTTAATCAGATATAATAACATGGCAAGGGAGCTAAACATACAGCACTCTTAAGTTCTGTGTGAATGATACGTAATTTACAGAGTTTTCAATAAAATCATAGGATTTAAGACTCCTGTATTAATAGGAAAGAAAATTACAGGTACAGTAATAGTTACATATGAATAATATACATGTTTTATGTGTACAGGAGTTGGAGTGATGTTAATAGTTCTGGATAAAATATTTAAACACTCCCACACAACAATTACTGATGTATCAATATGCAATTTTTATGTAAATGTCACTAATCTTGTACAGTAAAACCTCCACTACCGAACGCCTTCGACTGGTGAACACCTCTCACTTCTGAACACTTTTTTTCAGTCCCAAATGTTTACATGGTATTTAATAGGCACCTGGGTGCTCTTGGATGTTCATGACCTCTCACTACCGAACGCCTCACACTTCTGAACACCGAATTTTTTTTTTTCAGTCCCAAAGCCACAAATGAACCTCCCACTACCGAACATGTGCTGTCACCAACAATAAAACCTGGCATATTTCATGCATGTAAATCACCCTGCTGGGCCAACACTGGAAGGCTGATAAGACATGCCTTTGTTATGCTCTGCTTCCCACCCTGTCTCTGTGGTAAACAGATCACACCTTGGTTGGTACAATCAAGGAGGCTAGATAGAGATCTATATCTGGCCTCCTTGGTACAATTTATCAACATTATTGTCTAATAAATCTTATGTTCAAGAATACCTGGCTTAGCTCAGAACTGACTTTGGTTTGTATCTCTGCTGACCAATCAGCCATCAAAACCAACAGCCCACTGAGTAAGCTGAGCAGGCAATTGAGAACCCTGAATGCTGGAACTGTCAGCAAATAAAGTGGAAACTGCATTGTTTTCATAGCATTTTGGTGTGATATTCCACCTTAATTGCTCTCGAGTGTATGTGATTTCACCTAGGCTAGAGTTAAGCATTGTCTTAATAAGTTTATATGTTTGAGTGAAACTGGTTGTGACTGAGACAATATGATGTTTTGACAGCAATAAGTGGGGCAGTACAGATGTAGCTTTAAATTAGAAACACCAGCATGAAAATGTACTCACCTCAGAGACTGAGGTAGAGGGGTAGAGACTCACACACAGAGTTAATCTTTCAACACACAGGGATGAGAATTGGTTGCCATTTGGCAACTTTCAGCCAAAAATGCTTTTCATCAACGTAGTGAAATGTTCTGAGTTTGGTCCAATTACTTCAAATTTGTTAAAATCTTTGGGGTGGGGTATGTAAGGTTGCCACTTAGCTCCTGGGGTAGCAAAAATGTACTCTAAGCATTCTCATCCCTGAAACATTACAGTTTGCTGTGGATATTATTTTTTTTGACATATTCCACAAGATGCTGTGTTTGGAGGAATAAACTTGATTTTTCATCCATGGTATGACTGAATAGTGTGTGTGCGAGAAATGCATGAGTGAATACTTAGAACAATAGAAAACCTGGCAAACTTTGATAAATTTGAATAAAATGTATATTCCACCATTGACTGAGCATTTCAGAATTAAAGTATGTAAAGCACTAAGTGTGACAGAAAAACTTTCTTTTCAACATTTTTCATACAAAATGTATCCCCTGATATCTGGGGGCAGTTTTTAGAGAAAATTTACATCTTCCTAGTGTATTTCTTTGTAAAATACCCACACCCTTGCCGGACATCAGGCAAGACCACTGGGGCGTGACTTGTGTATTCAGTTATTAACAGGCCAATTAAACCATTGTTCTTGTATACTCGCACATGGGTTATTTGTGTTATAAGCATACATCTTGTGCATGTAATGTCACTTGTGTAAAGAATGAATGGATAGTTTTGCTGACATAGCTATAAACATAATATGTCAAGTTTATAACCCAGCAGCCAAACACCCCAGCCTTGGACTACTGAACACCTCTCGCCACCGAACACTTTCACTCAGTCCCCAGGGTGTTCGTCAGTGAGAGGTTTCACTGTACATAAACTAAACCACAGCCTCGTAACTTCTGAGTTAAATTCTACCATGTACAAAACCTCAGCAAATAGAGAGTCACCACGCTCAGTGTGGAGGCAGGGGTGTGGGGGAGGAGGTCTATTTGCATAACAATAGCTACTCTGCAAATAGCGAATGATTGGTGGTGTACGGGCCCCCGTATGATAGCCACTTTGTTCAATATAAAGGGAGACCAATTTTAAAACATGAAATTTTGATGTCAAGCTGCAGAATTGTAGGGCTATGGGGCTTTTGGAACAACCCTGGTAAATGAAAACATGGGTTTAGTGTCCCAGTAGGTACACGTGTGTACTTCACATTGGCCATTGTTTTGGAATACTCATATTTTCTGTACAATGCACTGGGGCAAAACTATTTCCTGTACCAGTGTGCTGGGACACGCCCCTCCCCCCTGCAGTTTTACCTTGTTTCTAGTTTATTTTTATACATATAACAAATGTATAACAACATTACAATGTACAGTAAAACCTCCCTATACCGAACACCCTTGGGACCGGAAAAAAAAGTGTTTGGTATAGTTAGGTGTTCAGTGTAGGGGGGTATGCTAACGTTCGAAGTATATATATTCGGGACTGAGAAATGGTGTTCAGTATAGAAAGGTGTTTGAGTAGAGAGATTTTGCTGTACCTGATTTACTTGATTTAACAATTTTATGCAATTTTTGGAATGGACAACTATTGCCAGGCAAAGAAAATCCCTACTCCAAAACAGATTGCAGTTTGTATCGAAGTGTGGACATTTTCCTCCACTCACTGTGGTGGAATTGCGTCCCTTGTCTGTAAGTTAGCAAATGGTGTTTCCTGTGGTTACTCGTATGCTTGTTAAAATTACTGACTTGTAATCTGTAATCACATTTTTTGATTTGTGGTGTGATATACAAAAAAAATTAAGAATGACAATTTTGAGAAAAGAAAAAAGAAAAGTAATATATATAATGGCAGGCTTATGTAAAGAACAATATCTGCATCGTGTTAATTTTTTGTTGATTATTCTTGATAATGTGACGTGTTATTTATGAAAAGACAGTGATGAAATAGCTTTTGGATTGAATAAACTTCAACAAATATAGTTAAATCAGTCACACACATGTACACACACATATATATATGTATGTATGTGCATGTATATACAGGTAGCTCTAAACACACACACACACATATATACATGTAAATACAGCTAGCTCTAAACATGTTTATTTGCTCTTATGTTCCAGAGAATGTTTTCACGGACAAAAGAGAAGCTCTTAAAGTTATGAAACAGTTTACTGGTGCCCGCTTTAAAGTGTTCCGAACACAAAAGGAAGCTGTAGCATTTGCCATGCTTGATCCAAATCAGATCAGTTCACCCATTAAAACCAAGACTGGATCATCCAATCAGGTAGGTCATCTGGTAATCTGCTGTAACCTGGTAACATCTCAGAATCATCCATATTTTTCTCATGTTGATGATACAAATCACTGTGGCTATCAGGCCCATGTGAAATGTCACCTAGCAAGTTTGAAATGCTCAGGAAGTGCTTAATACATGTAATATGCCTGGTACTTTTTATTGTGAAATAAGGGACTGTGGTAGATACCATGTGGCAGTGTATATCACTTCTAAAGATGGTCTCGGACTTACTTGGTCCCATTATTGGAGCCATTATCAACAAGTGTCTAGCTGAAAGGTGCTTCCCTGCTGTTTTCAAGTCGGCACTCATAACCCCACTGCTGAAAAAAAACCATCGCTAGACCAAGATGTCTTGAAAAACTATCGCTCTGTGTCTAACCTTCCATTCATTTCTAAATTACTGGAGAAGGTGGTTGCAAAACAGCTCAATGCTCATCTTCTCAGAAACAACTTATTAAAAACCTTTTCAGTCAGCATATAGACAGGGTCACAGCACAGAGACTGCACTGGTACGGGTCCAAAACGACATACTGTGTGCTATGGGACAGCAGAAAGCTGTACTGCTGGTCTTGTTGGATTTTTCAGCGGCTTTCGACACAGTAGATCATAAGTGCCTCCTTAACACACTGAAATCTCTTGGTATACAGGGTACTGTTCTGAACTGGTTCTCCTCCTACCATGAAGGCCGTCATCAGAGAGTGTGTATCAAGGGTGTTCTGCCTGAACCACGGCTAGTATACTGTGGTGTACCTCAAGGTTCAATCCTTGAGCCTATTTTGTTCACGCTGTACACCTCATCATTGGGTCAACTTATGTGCCAGTATAACATCAGCTATCACTTTTATGCAGATGACAGCCAGCTATACATCACCTTCAAAATTCAGGAGGCAGACATTGCTGTACATCAGATTGAAGAAATTGTTGCAGTCGTCAAGACATGGGTGTGTAGTCATTATCTGAAAATGAATAAGGATAAGAGTGAGTTTCTGGTGATATCATCAATGCCCATATCAAGAAGATTCTCAGTCCCATTTCTCCAGGTTGGAGATCACCAGATAAGTCCAACATCTACAGCAAGAAATATTGGTGTCATCATGGACTCACACGCATCTATGGTAGCATGTGTCATCTGTGTGCCAATAAGCCTACATTCAAGAAGTCTATAATATAAGTATAATCAAGAAATATCTTGACCATGATTCTATGGTCTCATAGGCTTGATGTAGTTTCTCCCTTAGTCTCTGAACTTCGTGTTGCAAAGCATCTACCATGCAATCATATATGCTGTCTCTGCTAGTGGCTCTCTGCTGCACTGGGGCTGTGATGGCTGGTCTCAGTGGTGTGTCTTGGAGGGCTGTGTTGAGCACTGGCTGCTGGATCTTGCTAGTTGGCACCTCTGTATGTAGGTCTGGACCCTGGGTACAGCTATTATTGTAGGATGCCTGGCTGATGATGGGTGTTGAATACATAACTGGGTCATTCATCCTGCTGATGGAGTCCATACTGCCAACAGCTACAGGTCCTTTATCAGATGTAATATGGTCATCAGCTAGGGCATTGCATCCTCCAGATGGCAGATTTCTCACAACTTCAGGGCAGTCCATCAAGCTGGGTTCAGTTTGTTTGGGTTGGGGAGAGTGGAAAGAGCAATGGCTGATAAGCCTGGGCTGTTGTCTTGGTTCCCAGGATTGACCCCTGGCATTGTAGGCGTGTGCTGCTGTTGCTGCTGGTTTGGGTCACCTCTAGGTGTGAACAACATCTGTGCATGGCTTCAGCTGGCTTGCTTGGTCACTGGGGAGGAGTGAATTGGGTCATGTCCACCTTGAGTTTCACTGAACATGCTAAACCCAGTAAAAGAATCTCTGTCCACAAACCCTGAAAAGCTGGCAATCTGTGATGTTCTGTCCAGTCCTAGGCCATTAAACAGACTTTCCAGTGTGGAGTTGATGAAGCCACTGGGTAGCTGGAACACTTGTGACCATGAGCTGCTGATAACCTCCATCTTGGAAACAGTTGAAATGAAAGTTTGCTGTCACAATCATAAAAAATCCTGAATAGAAAGCTGTGGTACCTTAATACCTATGTGCCATCAGTACTCGGTGCACTGTGTACCCGCCCACAGTGACTCCACAAAGTCTTGCGGGAGCCACAGTACGCTGGTACACAGTGAGTGGCGCGCCAATCACTTAAAAATGGTGAGAAAATAAACAACAGTTGAATTAACACCAATAGGATCTCTCCTGAAACAGTCGCGTAGTGAACCAGAAAAGGAAAAGCTTAGGGTTTGCTACATCTGCAAAACCTCGAATAAACAAATTATAGCTCATATTTACGCCCAGAAAGTATACATTTCTGAAAAGGAAACTTGCCGGGGAATCAAATGCCACTATTTTCAATTATGTACTTTGATTCAACTTTTTCAGTTATGGCACTATATGATAAAATGATTTGAAAAAAATAATGTTCTTACATTTATCATCAAAAGCTTGTTTTTTCTGTGTTTTGTGTCATTAATGAGCTGTAGTGGTCTGGTGTTGAATTGATGACGATGGAAACAAAATAGTTTGGGATATTGTTGTGAAACTGATTGTGTGAAAAATGAGTTCAATGTTCACCCCATCTTTGAAGGGATTACAGGTACTTACTTGCCATTTTTCCAGCTTGACAAACTATAATCTGTAAGCATTGTTTGTTGACTACTATGGGATTGTTGATTAATCATATTTGAAAGGAATGCAATTTATGAAATTTTTTTAAAAGAAAATTCCGAGTTCAGTGTCAGACTCAGCATGTGCTGTCGCATGCATGGTTTCATTACCAGCCCACTGATTGGTTATGCCTTATATGGCGGGCTCATTAGTATGATTGACAGCTTCATTGTGAGGTAACCACTGGCTGGCAAAGGAGAACAATATATGGAGGCCAGCATGGGAAATCCGTCAGTTTAGTTTACATTGATACAAAGATATTTAAGCCTGGCAAACATATGCACAATTCACAGGCACAATTTTGGTCAGTCAATGATGGAAAATGCCTGTGCCGGTATATAATGCACAGGTAAAAAATACATTAGAACAAAAGCCAAGCTTATGCAAAGCACCGACCATACATTGGCCCCAAAACCAGGCATTTGAAAAAAAAAAATGGATGTTTAGTCAATAAAATAATCAATGCCCCCCCCCCCCCCCCGCCCCCCAACTCTTTTTAAGGGTCCACAACAAACATGTGCAATGGAAAAGCCTGGGAAACTGAACAGTGCTTCGCAACACCTATCTCCAACACATCCACTTTCATCCATATCTACTGTATGTATGTCAGCGATATAAGCTCTAGAAGGATGTGTTTTAAATTTCAACAGTAAAGAAAACTTTATCTATCTATCTATCTATCTATCTATCTATACCCCCCCCCCCACACACACACAAAAACCACAGTCAAAATTGTGACCAGGCCAAACAAAAAGTTTTCAAAAGTTTCCTAGAGGTTTCGGTTTGTCAGTACTATGGTATTTGTCATCTGAGGTACAAAATGCTAAAATGGTGGCTCAATCACTTGTAGACAACCGACTTTCAAGTTTTAACACAAAAAAATGATCGTAGTAAAGTTGTTTATAAGCTATGGTTGTTCAAAATGAGTATGAGGAAAGTATGTATTTATTAGCATTTTGTGATGAAATATGGCAGTCTGGAGTGTTTTTGAGGACTGTTTCAATGAACATATCATTATCGCCTAACTGCCCTTTCACCGCAAATAATGACGATTCAAACCTGGCAGACATGAGACTGTAAAGAATTTTCTAGACTTGTGTGCCTGTGAATAACGTGCATCAGGACATCATGAAAATAAATTTGGTGCTAAATGTGTGGGTTAACTGCAAGGAATGAGGATAGATCAATGCTGAAGGTTGCAGTATTTAACTCAGTGTAAATGCCGACTTCTGGGGGCGGGACTGCGTGGCATGACATGTCAATCTGGGAAGCCTAACCATAACATGCAGACATTGATGGGAAAAGTCATGTGAAATTCACCTTTTGCAATTAAGACAGATGAATTATAGTTGCCTAAAACAAAGCATAATTACAAATTGTTGTTGATATGTGAATATGTCGAAATATGAATTTTTCCCCAAATTACCTGGAGATTATCCTTTACCCAGAAGTTGCCCCAATTTGTGAGGAGATAACTTGGGCAATCAGCCAAAACCCCTGCTATTGACCCCTGTTATGTTCAATAGAATGTATATTGACACTTCCTGCAGTTTTGTCGTGTTCTAATCCAAAGGCATTTCTATTACAAGGTTGGTGGAGACACTGTGGGCATTGTGTCAGAGTCCAGTCCATTCAAGGGGTTAAAGCCACAAGAACTTGTACAGCTGAGGAAAGCTATTGAGACTGGCGATTTGGATAAAGTGACGAGTTTGGTATGGTCTAATCCCAGATATGTGATCACAAGTGGAGACACCCCAGTGATATTGCAGGTATGTCACTCATAAAATCAAATTATGTCTCCCTGTGTAACCGCGGGGTGTGTGTATGTGAACAAACTGTTTTAAGCTCTGCTGACTTAAAGTCACAGAGCTACAGGATTGCTCATGTCCATCTGTCTGTCCTTCCATCCATCCGTAAATATTTGGGTTGTTAGCACAATACTCTCCACAGTTTTGAAGTTAGCCCAATATAACTTTTATGACTTAAAGGGTGTATAAAAATCTATGTCTTAATACTTCAACACATATCCAGTAATTAGGGTGACTATGCTAGTAAGCTAGAATTCAAGGTTTATGAGAGCCTTCCTTCAATTGAGGATATAATTGTGTATCGTGTATTTCTTATAAATAAGTTTCATGCAGAGTCTTCAACCTTGTAGATTATATACCATGTTTTATGTTTGAAAAATTAAACACTTTCTTAACTGGGGATAAAAGACGGTTGTTACATTGCTTTCACTCAGCAGTTGTTTAATTGTTTTGTTATCAGGAGGGATTCCGTTACCATGCTCTACATGTGGCAGCATGGAAAAACCAACCAGAAATATGTCAGTGGTTGATTGATACATTAGAAGACCCTAAGTTAGTAGAAATGCTTTATCCACAAGACACCGCTGAAACACGAGCAAGGCGTATTGATTTTATTGTGGATCTTTACTTGAACATGCCTGATAAAGGGGTAAGTTGTTTTTATCTACATGTTCCATGCACATACACGTATATGTTTTGCAACTTGATAATTTTATAGTTCAGCTGACTTGTCAGTAAGCTGAGCCTGGAGGATGGTCTGTCATCTGTCCATTCAACCACGATTCACAGTTTTGACTTCTCAAGAGCCTTTATCCAGATTGTTTTCAAACTAGCTTAGCATGTACCTTGGTTGGGTCTGTTCCAATTTTTAACTCTGCTGACCAAAGGTCGCAGAGCTCATGCGATCATTCATGTCTGTCTTTCATTCAGTCCATCCGTACACTTTTGCTTGTGAGCGCGATACTGTCCACAGTTTTCAAGATAGCCCTTTGTAACTTTCAGAACTTATCAACCATATCAAAATCTTGGTCAGGTTTGATATTGGTGATGCCACCTAGAATAGTATGTAATATATGGGTCAAAATGTGAAAATCTTGTATCTTTTAAGCATTGTACCATCCTTAATGTATGATAAATGTTCATGAAATTTAGTGGGATTGTGGAGGAGGTCAAAATCTCAGTTACTTATGATACTATTGGTGCCACCTGTAACTTGACAAATTATGAGCCAGAATGTGGGGAAACATGAAATTCCATATCTCAAAAAGTGATTAAATTAGACATGCCAAATTTGTAAGACTAATAGATCATGTCCATTGCTAATATGTTATGTAATACATTCAAGTGCTTTCTTCTGTGCCAAGGTAACAAATTAAACTGATGTCAAAGGAGGTAATGGGGAAAAGGGCAAAGAACATCCGTTTGAAACATGTTCCACAAATGTCCAAGTTACCTAGGCTAAAGCCCAACAAAAATTATATGTGCCGTTCCGATAACCTGACCTATCCCATTGAAAAGGTCCGAGCCCCCCCCCCCCCCCAATTTTTTATGAGACATTAGATAATCAAAAAAGGGGAGCTTCATTTCCCTTTTTTTTTCTTGCCAAAAACAGTTCTTTTCAGGGGGGTCCCTCCACACACCCCTTTGGGCTGACTCTTCTGCTGCCCTCTGTTGGAGTTGAACCCACACATGATGGAACTCTTTCCTGTAGCCTTCCTCTCTTATCACCTGAGGTAGTGAGGACTGTTGATGATCTGTGGCAATCACACCCAACTTGAAAGCTCGAGTGATGGTGAATTTTGAGGAGCAACATCTAGTGAGAACCAGATATACAATGTACTACTATACTGATATGGCACATGAAGAAGACTATCGTGGCTACGGGTACTAGTAAAGTAGAAATTAACTACAGTAGTCCCTCCTTTGAGAGACCGCCCCTAGTGCCACCCAAAAGGTGGTCACATAAAGCAGGTGGTCCCTCAAAGGAGGTATAAATAACATGGAAAGTACAACAGAAAGACCAGCCAACTGTGGTCTCTCAAAGGAGGTGGTCTCCCAAAGGAGTGGTCTTTCAAAGGAGGGACTACTGTAATCTAAATTACACAGATACTAGATTTAACTACTGATATCGCAACCTGTGATATAGTTTCTAGTTCCTCTGCAAAAGTTTTAATAATACACGCTGTACTTTTCAGTTCTGAAAACCTGGATTGGATTCTAAAGAACGTCCAAAAAAGTTTCAAGCCGCCTGTCCCTTTTAAAAATTGATGGACCCTGGCTGAAAGATGTTATCAAGAAAGTGGCTGTCATGGTGCAGTTATTTTGCATTAAAGTAAAATCAAACACATCATTTCATTTCAACTTGTCTTGAGTGGAGGATCAACTTGGGCTGGGGAAAGAGCATAACTGCATAGCCATGGTTGACAATGTTTGGTGAAACAGCACAGCCATAGCTCTAATTGAAAGATTTTATTGAGAAAGTGGCCATCATTTTGCAGCAAAGTCAACCCAAACACAGCATTTTATTACAGCTTGTCTGGAGGGTTAACTTGGCCTTGACAAACAGCAAAGCAACAAAAAGTTCAATAAGACATAGCCACATTTTTTTCTGTGAAACATCATGGCCATGGCTTTTCGGTGAAACAGCATAGCCACGGTTGTTTGGTATCGTAGTATTTCGCTAGGTTCCAGGTGTCCGTTCTCCGTATAACTAGGGCAAAGGGTGGTTAAAGTACATTTAAAGCATGACTTACTATCTTAACTTTAATCTGCCCTCTTGGTTGTGTCTGAAGCTGTTATCATCATCAGGTACAAATCCAAATGTGACCCTATACCTCAAGGCAGCAAACCATGCACCATTATGAACATGGTGGGACAGTCGCACAAAAGTACAGTTGATTTGGATGTCAAAATGAATCGTGGCCACAGCATATATGATATCATTATTGATGGTCTGAAATATTGCAAAATATATACTTGAGGTTTCAAATATTATAACCCCCAAGATTGTCTGTATACCAATATCCTCATTTACAAACCATTGGGTGTGGAATCCAAAATTTTCAAAATTGCAGCCAGGTTTGCAGGTCAGTTACAATTCAATATTTTGAAGAGGTAGTATCCAAAATATATGTGTGATTAGCATTAAACGAAGGGTAATTTGTCAATTGAATGTAGTGTAAAATATATGATGGGCCTCTTTCAGTGTGAGCATTACCTAAAAATGTAAATACAACGGCTTGAGATTACCAGTTGTTGTTGGTGGTGGGCCCCAGAAAAGGAATATTGTATCAGACACTGAAGTCACCCCCAGGCTATGAATTAAGTACCAGGACTAGTAGTGCCCCTGCTGAGTGAAAGATACAGCTTAGGGGAGAAGGTTGCCCTGATAGTAAATACAAGTTCCCAAGTACTGGCAGGTTTTTATATAAGTGGTAATCATTGACCTTGACCAATTTTTGTTGGGTCACCAGTCCTGTAAAGTTGAAAGAGGTGATTTTGTAATGGCAGGGTGTAACAGTGTTGTCTGTAGCTTAAAATAGGAGGGAGATTTGCACTGCCCTTTTGTTTTGTTCCCTGCCCTTTCATCCCATATTTTTTTTTATATTTTGGCCACTTTCTTTTTTCCATCAAAATTCAGTACAATTTCAACTAATGAGAAAATAAATTATCAATCTATCTACTGACCACGAGTATAAGATACAAGTTTATATTCAAAACTATCTCCATATAAACAATAAAAAGTGCCTTTTTTGTGACTGCTACTTTTGGGTGTCTTTTCGATTGTCATTGTGGGCACTGCCCTCTTGAAAAACTGGAGACAATACTGGACTATCATTTGGACATCAATGGCAAAGAGAATTTTTTGGTGTTGGTCATCATAATATTAGTCATCAAAGTATAAGGCCCATGGGCCTGTTGTTTAATTGGTGACACTCCAGTGATTTTTGGATTTTTTGTTAGGGTTTTTGGCAAAATTTAAAAAATCTGAAACCACTTGGTTGGCTAATTGCTTAAAAATCATATTGGGACACTTCTTGGGATCCAGAAATCTGTATTTGTTCAACAGGTAGTGCTGCATTTTTTTAGCTCTGCTGACCAAAGGTCGCAGAGCTTATGCGACTACTCATGTCTGTCTGTTCATCCGTCTGTCTGTGAGCATCCATAATTCACTTTTTCGACTTCTACTCCAAAACCACTGGCCAGATTCACCTCGAACTTTGTGGGAATGTTCCTTGGGTGGGTCTCTACCAAGTTTGTTCTAATTGTCACACTTTAGGGGATCATTGGATTTTTCTATGAATTTTTTTTGTTCTTTTTGGGGGGAAATCTTTAAAAAATCTCCAAAACTGCTCACCCAATCACTTTGATATCATACAGAAACAGTCCTAGGGACTGCTTGTTCTTAATTTGTTCACCAAGTGGCATTGCAATTTTTAGCTCAGCTGACTTGTCAGTCAGCTGAGCTTATCCTATGGTCCTCTGTCCGTCATCCGTCCATTGTCGGTCGTCTGTCCATCGTCCGTCAACAATTCACATTTTCGACTTCTTCTCAGAAATCGTCAGCCAGATCCACTTGGTGTGGATGTGCCTTAGGTGGGTGTCCACCAAGTTTGTTCAAAAGGTCACAGTCCAGTGATTTTTGAATTTTTTATGAATTTTTTGTTCTTTTTTGGGCAAATTTTTAAAAAATCTTCTCCGAAACCACTCACCTAATTGCTTTGATATCACTCAGGAACACTCCCTTGGACTCTTAGTTCTTAATTTGTTCACCAGGTGGCGCTGAAATTTTGTTCTAATTTTTTATGAATTTTGTGTGTTATACCTATTTTCGACTTCTTCTCCAGAACCGTCACTCACATTAAGCTTATCGGTCAATGCACCTTTCCTATTGTTTACAATGTGAGTCAATGAGCATTCTAATGCTAATTTACATTTTCGACTTCATCTTCAAAACGGTCATCCAGATTTACTTCAAACTTGGTGGGGACGTACCTTGGGTGGGTTTCTACCAGGTTTGTTCAAATGGTGATGCTCCAGTAATTTTTGGATTTTTACTGAATTTTTTTGTTCTTCTTTTGGACAAATATTAAAAAATCTTTTTCTCCTAAACCACTCTTCCAATTGCTTTTATATCAGACAGGAAGACACCTAGGGACCCCTTGTTCTTAATTTGTTCACCAGGTGGCCCTGCAAATTTTTTCTAATTTTTTATAATTTTTTGTTTGTTTGTTTGTTTTTTTTTGTGTTATAGGTATTCTCTACTTCTTCGCCAGAACCGTCACTCAGATTAAGCTTAAACATGGTGGATATGTTCCTTGTGGAAAGGTCAAATAATGTGGTTCTCTATGTGGGAATGCTGTGGATTCCTGATGTTTAACGATTTTTTTCAATTCAGCTACTTTTCGGTAAATGCACCTTTCCTATCGATTATTATGTAAGTCAATGGGCATTTTAATGCTAATTTACATTTTCGACTTCATCTTCAAAACCGTCATCCAGATTTACTTCAAACTTGGTGGGGACGTACCTTGGGTGGGTGTCTACCAGGTTTGTTCCAATGGTTATGTTCCACTGAATTTTGGATTTTTTTATTATTTTTTTTTTTTCAAAAATCTTTACAAAAGTTTTAATAGGAAAGTTTAACATGGGAATTTCTTGTAATGGTTATAACTTAAATAATTTTGGCCAGATTTAATTCAAACTTGGTAGTGATGTGCCTTGGGTGGATCTCTACCAAGTTTGTTCAAATGGTCACGCTCTATTGATTTTTGGACTTTTTATGATTTTTTTGTTCTTTTTTGGGGCAAACCTTAAAAACTCTTCTCCTCTGAAACCACTCACCCAATTGCTTTGATATCTTACATAGACACTCCACGGGACACCTAGTTCCCAATTTGTTCAACAGGTGGTGCTGCAGTTTTTTCTGTTTTTTTTAATGAATTTTTTTGTATGGTTTTATAATTTTTCACTTGTTTTCAGAACCGTCACTCAGATTAACCTGAAATGTGATGGATATGTTCGTGTGGAAGGGTCAAACAAAGATGTTTACTAGGAGGCACTGCTTTGGATTCCTGATTTTTAAGGATTTTCAATTCAGTTACTTATCGGTCAATGCAATTTTTTATTGATTACTATATAAGTCAGTGGGCATTCTAATGCTAATTCACAGGACAACTGACATGAAATTTATTGTTTACTTGATAACTTGAGATCTGTTTTGAGTTAGTTCCGTGATGCTGCACATGTTAATGTTTCTGTTTGAAGGTCATGCTTAGACAGTATATGAATGACCTTGCCCTCGTTTCTGGGGTCACAGTGCAACATACATGAATTTTACTCTTCACTATAACTTGAAAACTGCTTGAACCTTGATGTTGCACATGTTAGTGTTCTTCTATAAAGGTCAGACTTACTAAGAACATGGGTGACCTTGATCCTTTCCCAAGTTCACAGAGCTGCAAGTGTGATGAATGTCTAGGTCAGCTGAGCATGGGCTGTTCACACAGCCCTCTTATTTACTATTTTTTTTATTATTTTTTGCGTGGTCTTTTTATTTTTTTGACTTATTCTCCAGAACCGTGACTCCTATCAGGCGGAAACTTGGTGGATATGTTTCTTGTAGGAGGGTCAAACAAAGTTGTTCACTAGGTATTACTGCTGTGGATTTCTGATTTTAAATAATTTTTTTCAATTCCACTGCTTAATGTTCAATGCACCTACAGTGTAGCTCTGAATTTGTTCACCAGGTGGCACTGCAATTTTTTTCCTATTTTTTATGTTTTTTTTGTGGGTTTTTGCTATTTTTGAATTCTCTAGAACAGTCACTGAGTTTAAGCTGAAACTTGGTGGATATGTTCCTTGTGAAAGAATCAAACAAAGTAAGAATTTTTTCAGTTTGGTACTTATCGGTCAATGCAGCCTTCCTATTGATTACTATGTAAGTCAATGGGCATTCTAATGCTTAATTACATTTTTGACTTCTTATCCGAAACTTTTATCCAGATTGACATCAAACTTGGTGGCAATGTACCTTTGGTGGGTTTCTACCAGGTTGTTCAAATGATCATGCTCCAGTGATTTTTGGATTCTTAATAATGATTTTTTTTGGTCCTGTTTTTGGACAAATCTTACAAAATCTTTGCCACAACTGCTCACCGAATTGCTTTGATATTACATAAGAACACTCCTAGGGACTCCTAGTTCTTAATTTGTTCACCAGATGGGGCTGCAATTTTTTATGAATTTTTGTGTGTTTTCGTTATCTGTCACTTCTTCTCCAGAACCGTCTCTCACATTAAGTTGAAACTTTGTGGCTATGTTCCTTGTGAAAGGGTCAAGCAAAGATGTTCACTAAGTAACACTGCTGTGGATTCCTGATTTTTAACAATTTTTTCAGTTCGGGTACTAATCGGTAAATGCACCTTCTTGATTGCTTACTATGCAAGTCAATGGGCATTCCAATGCATTCTAATGGTAATTCAAATTTTACACTTCTCCGAAGAAACTATCTGTCAGATTTACCCTGAAATTGATGGCAATGTACCTTGGGTGGGTCTCTACCAAATTTGTTCAAATGGTCGTGCTCCCGTGATTTTTGGATTTTCTATGATTTTCTTAAAAAATCTTTAAAAAAAAGTTTTAATAGGAAAGTTTACATGGGAATTTCTTACAATGGTTATAAGTTAAATAATTTTGGTCAGATTTATGTCAAACTTTATAGGGGTGTAAGTGTTTGATAAGTATTTACCTGTTTTATGCAACCTCTAGTTTTTTTTTTTTTTTTTTTTTTTTGTTTTTGTTTTTTTGTTGTTGTTATTTTTTATGTGATGGACCGTGATGTTGCACATGTTAGGATCATTCCATAGAGGTCAGACGTGCACTCAGTACATAGGTGACCTTGATCCTATAATCCTAAGTTCACAGAATCACATGTGTAATGAATCTCTAAGTCAGCTGATCATGGGCTGGTCAATAGCCTTCTTCTTCAAGTGTTGCTTGCATTTATGGCAAAGTCAGGTTGCAGTCCTGTGTGTTTCTGGAGGATGTGTGGGAAGAAAAACAGAGTGAAATGTTGAATAACAGAGTATTGCATGCTGGTAAATTCTCATACTCAAGAAGTGGCTATTAATTCAATGATGTGCTCAACCCTTGCAAATGTTACATCAACATGTCCATTTTGGCTGTTTTACTTGTGCTATGGGCATATAAATGTGATATCATACTTTTATGTGCAGATTTATAGTGCTTTATATGTAGAATTTATGATGCCTCTTTTTGTGATTTATGTATTTAGTTTTGTCTTATATTTTTCCAGAATTGCGAAAGTCCCTTGCATTTTGCTTGCAAGTTTGGCTATCCCAAAGTGGTAGAAATTCTAATGAATCATCCCAAAACTGTGAAATCTCTGAAGAATAGATATGGAGAAACACCCAAACAGGTTAGTGTCATCAGTAATCAAGCTAATTTGTTTTTTGTAATCTCAGCTGAGGTCATCTGTTAGGTGTTTATCCCTTGATCAGTTGTCCACAATTGACATTTTCAATTTGATTAAAACCTTCTGCTACATTCAGTTAAAACTTGGTGAAATATACCTTTGGTAGGTCTCTTCCAGGTTTGAACAAACAGTCAAATGCTCCAGTGATTTTTGGATTTGTGTGAATTTTACTTTTCCTTATTTTTGGGCAAAATCGTGAACAATTTTCTCCAAACCACTTGGCTAATTGCTTTGAAATTAGATAGGAACACCTCTAGACCAGAGTGAGACTTGATTATGGATTGAAAATAAAGGTCAGATAAAGATGGCCTCTTTAAACTCTTATAGTTTTTGTTTGCTTTTTTTCCAGTTCCACAGGCTTGTCAGCAAAGCTTATAAAGTTCATTTGTCCTTCTGCCCACCTGCCCATCAGTCCTTTAGACCATATACTACATTGTATATCCTATGGAAAAAACTGTTGCAAAGAATGCTTTGATTTTTCATACAGACTGATGTGCCACAGGTGGGCTGCTACCGAGTGGACAAAGGAGATGTTGATACAATAATTTTTCTGTATTT
This sequence comes from Hermodice carunculata, assembly GCA_964020975.1. Lineage (NCBI taxonomy): Eukaryota > Metazoa > Annelida > Polychaeta > Eunicida > Amphinomidae > Hermodice > Hermodice carunculata. The sequence goes on along the minus strand of CAXHWN010002807.1, from coordinate 1,216,267 downwards.
CAGCTCAACTGACTTGTCAGTCAACTGAGTTTATGTGGTGGGTCTTCATCCTTTGTCTGCCATCCGTCCATCTGTGTTGGCGCCTACAATTTACATTTTCTACTTTTCTCCAACACTGTCAGTGATATCACCTTTAAACTTGGGAGGTCTATTTTGCTTGGGTCTCTACCAAACTTATTAAAATGGTCATGCTCCAGTTTTAAAAATTTTTTTAATGATTTTTTTAGCTCTGCTGACCGTACATAACAGAGCTTATTCAACAACTCATGTCTGTCCATCCATCTGTCTTGAACTTTTGCCTGTGGACATTATAAGTTATGTCTTTCTAATTCAGATATCTGTGTTTCAGGGACTGCTGGTGACATTAGCCAATCAGCCAAATGCTAATGTTTCCTTCATTTGGCTAAAGAAATTTATTTGAATATGAGTTCAGCTTGAATTCTGCATTAATTATTGTTTTATTTCCCGATTTGGCTACAAATTTTGAAGGTCTAGATCTGTTCCTGTGTTTCTAATACTGATATCTCTATTTCAGCGACACAAACAAGAGAGGAATGGAATGCTCCCTTGTGTGAAACTGTTATAAGTGTTAATTTGCAAAACTTGCACCAATATACATCAGGCCATTGGTCAGATTTTGTAATATGTTACGTGACGTTGACCTTTTTTTCGAGGTCATTAAGCACCAAGGAAAGGACACTAAATTCAATATGTTGATAAAGAATAAGGGGAAAGATACCATATGTACCACATATGTTTGTGTTATATATATATATATATATATATATATATATATATATATATATATATATATATATCACTTTAGCTTGAGAGAGTAGCCCAGTGACTACATGGACGCACTAATCTTTCCTGGGGCCCTCTTAGTACAGACAGGTAAATACATCTAGATAAATGACATAAAGGTAGATACACAATGTCCATCATATGTTAAAGATTATGTACAATATGGGCTGTGAGTTTTCTTTTAAATGTTGCCAAACTACTTGAGTCCTTCACTGGTGTTGGCAGAGAGTTCCACATAACAACACTAGATTAACTCACAGTTTTCTTCATGTTACACGCACTAGTAAATTTTTTGGGCGGCGTATGCCACATTTCGGCGGCAGACAGCGGTACACAGCGGCAGAGAGCGGTGGCCAGCGGCAGACAGCGTTAGCCAGCGGCAGAGAGCGGGGGTCGGCGGCAGGCCCGCCGACCGCCGCTGTCTGCCGCTGTCTGCCACTGAAACCCAATTGAGACTTCTGGGGCTCGGCGGCAGACAGCGGCACATGGCGTTGGCCAGCGGCAGAGGGCCTTTCGCTGCTGTACACCGCTGTATAACGCCAACCGCCGCTATCTGCCGCTGGCTACCGCTCTGTCCTCACAACTGCATTATATTAAGTGTAAAATATGAATCCAAGTGAATAGGAAGGAAAGGAAACCATGTGTACCCATTCATTTATGGGTCATAACACTTCCAGAAGTCTCAATTGGGTTTCAGCGGCAGACAGCGGCGGTCGGCGGCGGCAGGCCCGCCGACCGCCGCTGTCTGCTGCTGGCTAACGCTGTCTGCGGCTGGCCACCGCTCTCTGCCGCTGTGTACCGCTGTCTGCCGCCGAAATGCAGCATACGCCGCCCAAAAAATTTACTAGTGATGACTTTGCTTTTGAAAGCTACAAATTTCTGTTGACTACAGACTGAGTATTTCTGGTATGCACATCACTAACAAAACTGAACATTTCTGGCATGTAGCAAGGTAATAAACCATTTAAAGATTTGTATACTACTGCCGCTTTCTTGAAAATAATCCTTTGATCTATGGTCATCCATCCTAATTTTGACAAGAGAGCTTTGTAACTTTGTCGGTCAGAAGCATTTAGAATTAAATAGGTAGCCAGTTTATGTAGTGACCTAACTCTATGGAGCAGCCTCTTGCAGCAGTTTCCCCATATAATGCAACAATAATCGATATGAGGTAATATATAATGCATTTACATACAATATCCTGATATGGAAAGGCAAATAGTGACAAGTCATATTTTTCTGAAAATACCTATTTTACTGGCATTTTTTTTTACATATCATACTGGCTATATTCTTATCCCATGTTTAGTGTTTTGTTGATTTGAACCCAAGAACTTTATGACATTCAACATCTTCTAATTCAGCACCATTTAAACAACCCACCATTTTATCCTTGTTATTTCTATTGAAATTAGGCTTGGATATTAACATTGAATTTAGCTTTTCTTCATTTGCGAACATCTTGTTGTATAAACACCAATTTCCAACTCTCTCAGCTTTACAATTTAGTTGTCTTTCTACCTCACATAATGTTTTACTGGTTGCGTAAAAAGTTGGATCATCAGTGTACATGTTAATCTTTGCATCATTTAGGTATAATGGGAGATCATTAATGTAAATCAGAAACAATAGAGGACCAATGATAGAACCTTGGGGGACCCCATACTTCACTTGGCCAGGTTCCCAGAGTTCATTATTAATACGTACACACTGAGACCTTTCTGTTAAATATGACTTGAACCATTTCATGGTGCCCTGAGAAGAACAGTAAACCTGCAGTTTCTTAATTAGTACATCATGATTGATTACATCAAAGGCTTTGTGTAGATCAAGCATGACAGACCCTACTAACTCATTATTGTCGAGGGCTTTATACCATTCATCTAATAATTTACTGAGACTTGTTTCATGTGAATGACATTTTCGAAATCCAGACTGACAGGCACATAGCTATGAGTTTATAGGTTTCCAGAAATTCATAAAAGTGAGAGTGTACATGCCTTTCCAGAATTTTAGATAACACACTGAGAACAGAGATTGGTCGAAAATTATCACATCTACATGGGTACCATTCTTGAAAAGAGCTGAAACCTTACTCATTTTCCATGGAAAAATATGGCATCTGAGACTAAGATTGAAAATTGTGGTGAGGGGACCTGTAGTATAATCTATCACCATCTTTTAAAATTTTGCATGAATACCATCTATACCAGGAGATTTCTTGTTATGTTGCAGACATCAGAGATGGCCACGTAAGGAATATCAAAACGTACACCAGACCGAACTTTCCCTCTGACATAATAATCCAAGTTATCCATAAGATCATTAGGGCACTTTTGCTGGTTTGAAGTTTGGAGCAACAAGGTTTCAGCCACAGATGTGAAATGTTTGTTAAATTCATTAGGTATAGGGTGCATAGCAACAATACCAACAGGAAAACCAAAAGTCTATGACTGAAATAAAGAACTGCGATACCGGTTTCGGCATAGTCATGCCTTCGTCAGGGGAGGATGGGAGTCAGATATTTTATTGAAATGATAGCTTAGGTATACATAATTCAGGTTATATCTGGCTTCCGGTTTTGTAACCGGAAGTGACGTCACAAACAGTTTTTGTTGTATTAAAAATATCGAATGTTTAATAAAGTTTTTATAAAATACTTGCATTGTTTTACTTAAAAGAGATGTTAAATGATCCTTGAAAAGTTATTGTTACGGATAGTTCATTGTCGAAGTTGATGGTGAAGTCCGTCGTAATGAAATATATTTAGAATTTTTTACTGGTATTAGAACGAAATGTAGTTTTTTTTAAATTAGCTGCTTTAAGTACTCCGGGATGGGATCGTAATAGGTTGGTGCTTCTGTTGTGTCCCTATCTGCCCGGTCTGTCTTCTTCTTCATCCTCGGGTTCTGGGGGAGAAGGAAAGCAGATTTGCATCTATTATATTTCCTATGGAACTGTTCTTCGGGGATGTCATTTTTAAACAACAATTTAGCACGGCTGTTTGTTTTGTTTACGATAAAATTCTTATGTTCCTTTAGAAATTGTTCTGGTTTAATGTTGTATTCACTGGTGCACGGAGTAGGCGTTTCACTATCAGAACCGCTCAGTTCTAATCCCATATCCTTAATCCATTGTTGTCTTCTCAAATGTTTCTCAATGTCTTTTTTTGTTGGGATCCTAATAATCGGTAGGAGGAGTTTTCCGGTGCCGTTGGTAGGTAGAACTTTAATGGGTATCCCTGATTTGGTATTCTCACATTTTTGGATCGTTCTAAATATTGCCGTTGGTGTCCTTTTGATATTAAGGATTTTCATTATCGGTGTTTTTTTCTCTGCTTGGACCAGCTGAGAGGCATCGGTAAGTATCTGTCTGAGGCTTTGACCTGGATGTTTTTTTCGGGCGTGGGCATTGAAGTTGTCCGTTCTCTTGAAGGCTGATTTGCATGTCGGGCAATTATATCTTCTCTCCGGATATTTATGGCAGCTGGCGATGTGCCGTTTAAGGGTATGCCAGTGCTTGAATTTCTTCTCCGATCTGCAGAGGTCGCATGTAAACATTCTCAGTACGTTTCTTCCCGTCGGTTTAGGCCTAGGGGTTGTATTGTATTGAGTTCATGGATCCATGCCGCTTCTACATTGTGACGTAATGCATTGTCATTTTGGTTGATTCTCTGGATTCCAAATATGGAGAGATCGGAGAATTGGCATGTGTTGTTGAAGTGATTGGATACGCTTTTAATTGACTTGTTTCTAATGTCAAAACGGTGTCCATGAAATCTGATGTTAAGTGTTTTTGATGTCTGGCCGACATATTGGATGTGGCATTTTTTGCATTCAATTACATAAATAATATTGTTTGACTGGCATATGATATGTTGTTTTATCTGATAAGATCGTTTGGTTGCCGTGCAGGTGAAATCAGATGTGAAATGTTTGTTAAATTCATTAGGTATTTGGGATGTATCTGTAATGATCTTATCCCCTACTTTGATAGCTGAAGGAGTATTACATACTTGTCGACCATGTAACTTTTTCAAATTTTTCCATAAATTACTTGGACTTTTCACATTTGTTTGTACAAGTTGAGAATAATACTCTTTTTTTTGCAAGTCTGATTAATTTGACTACTTTATTTCTCCACTCCTTATATGGTACCTGGTCCCCAGTGACCTTGCATCTGTCTCTCTTTTTCATGGCCTCAATAATATTAATGTTAATCCACTCTGGTTGATCATAAACCTTACTCTGTGTATTTTTATGGGTGCATGCTCATTTAACACTTGCATGTATTTTTCCATAAATATTTGTAATGCATCATTTGGACTTGAGCCTGCATACAATTTGGACCACTGTATAGCAGTGATAACTTTTTCAAAGTTAGCCTGACTGAATTTTTTCATACATGGATAAGCTACAGCTGTATGGCCTGGATCCTGGCTAGATACACGGCCTTTAAAACTACACATACTGGGTACTGATAAGTGATTGCTAACTTAGGTACACACACTGCACCTACAGACAGGGTGCTACATGCATAAATATGATCAATCAAAGTGGCCCAACATTTGGTTACTCTTGTAGGCTCATGGATCAGCTGAGTCAGCTGAAAAGATGAAACACATTTTAGCCAATTACTTGTTACAGGCAGGGTCAATAAATTAAAGTTGAAACCACCCATAAAGTAAAACTCTTTGTTTTCACTGTACACATTGTTTAACTGTTCCTCAAATTGTTCAATCCAATTGGATTTAGCATCAGGAGGCCTGTAAACAAAACATATTAAGAATGGTTGGAGTGAGCTGGGTTTACTTCCAGCCATACTGAGTCAACATGGTCATCCTGTAGGTCCTTTCTGTGAATCTAAGAAATACTGTTTGACACATTTAACACATTCCTCCCCCTTTTTATGAAGTTGATCTTGACTCACAACATGGTAAATATTAATAGCAATGTCAGTGTCAAGAATATCATCTGTTAGAAAGGTTTCTGTGATCCCAAAAAGATCCAGTTCTTTAATTGGTTTCTGCAGCATAACTCTAAGTTCATCTAGTTTTGGTTTTAAATAGCATAGATTTAAATGGCCAAGTTTCGTTCGCTGACTCTTGAATTCAAAAAGCTGATCACCCTTGCTGGATCTTTCCTTCGGTGGGAGACAGGTAACAGTGTCCCTATCACATGTGTCTGTATGGCTCTCACTAGGTTGTGATAAATTTATTAGCCATGACTGTAACGCCAGCCTTAAAAATATTCTTGTTTCCAGTAACACAAATTTTGTGAAGTCAAAGAGTAGGGAGGAAATATTTTTTTTTACACTCCTGATAAAACATAGGAGGGAGGGAGGATTTTTTTTTTTTTTAGCCTGCTGACAAAAACCATGAGGGACACTCGGCATTATTTTTTTCTCGCAGTGTTCACCTTCAACCTCCTGTGGGTAAAGATTTGGGTATATTTACAGTATCCATGTCTTTGGAGACCAAGGGCAGGTCTCTTGTTAGAGCATGGAGGAATAAACTAGAGTTTATTCCTCCATGGTTAGAGTAAAGAAACATGGAAAAGACAGCAAAATGTTGTCAAATGTGGTCTCCTGAGACGGGCCAGCCGCCATTATAGTAGAAATCACCAGACATTAAAATTCAGCATTAGAAACTAATATAGCAACTGCACTATTTAATTTTTCTAATTTCATGAAAGTTGAACATCAGAGACATTGTCAAACTCGCCGTCTTCAAGACCGTCACTGCCATCACCGGGCCAAAACTGTTGGAGTATCTGTTTGAATGTAGAAGCTCTATTCACTCTAATTAGCTTGTTTCTCAGTTTACATTTGGTAGTTCTGCTGTTTTCTATGACCGTCATCAGGGTCATGGAGAAAACAGTTGTTGCGGGCGTTGCGTCTTCTTGCATTGCCGCCATTTTCCCACGTTTTCTGGGACAGGGGATCATTCGTTAAATATTTCAAGTTCGCATTTTCATCAATAAATGGCGCGGACAACCGCATCAATATTTTTTTTTGGCTTGCATGGAAATTACAACCGCACTTTTTGGTACCGTTTTCAGCCCATACGGCCGCGTTACTGGTAACAAGAATATTTTTAAGGCTGGCCTAAGTGAGATCTGGTTTGCTTCAATATCACAAGGCTGCTGGTCAGTCTCTGGGTGGACCAGAGATAGGTCATCCTCCAGGAGTGCTGATTGACAAGTATCCTTTAAAGCTGATTGACAACTATCCTTTAAAGTATTTGACTTCTGCATTTTGTGTCCCCATTAATTTGCATCTGCTGTCCACTCTCCTTTGTGTGGACAGTACATGTACAAATGCTATAAGGCATATTACAGTGGATACAGATAGACTGTAATATAATTGCAAACATAAATATCATATGCAGGGGTTGACACATTCTGTTGTCTACTTGTAGTCCTATTATGCCTATAGTTGGGGGATGTCACACAGTCGGCCCACACTTCTTGGCCATTACCTCAAGCTTGGTTAAACTTGTTGCATGACTTTGCTATGTGGCCTAACTGATGGCACCTGTGGCATGACACAGGTTTGCCATGGCAGCATTGTGCCATCAGGTGGTTTTCCTCTCTGCAGTTGTGGCAAGCCTTCCTTGAATAATGGACCCTCTTGTGCCAGGGGCAGTCACTGTCCAGCCTATGGCCTGTGTACACTGGTACAGGCTGTATAGGTATGCAGGGACTGCTGTGAGTATTACATTGTGGTCTTTCAGAGTTGGAGACAGGTCTCCGGGTGCTTTGGCCATCCTGGCTGTAGGTACCTGTAGCTCATCCATTGCTTACTGTATCATCAGATTTGAGAATGGACACAAACTTGTTGCTGTGAGCCCTGGGGACACTGGTACCCAGCCTGGTCAAGTGAAAGTGGTTTTTAGGTGAGAGGCATTCTTCCATAGCAAGACCTTCTTTGCTCAGAGCATTACGACTAGCTATATATTTAGCTACATAAAGGGTGCACGGTTGGCTGAGCGGTAAGACGCTCGCCTTTCACCTCTGCGACCTGGGTTCGATTCTCGTCCTGGGCAGCATGTGGAAAAAGTTCCTACCACTTTAACCGTGCACGGTGGTTTTCTCCGAGTTCTTCGGTTTCCTCCACTAGGCAAGATAGGAAGTATACGCCAACATCTGTGCCATGGAGAGTGACTCGATAAGTCAATGCTTGACTTCTTTCACAATCCATCTAAAACAAATGTGTCTATACTTATATACCAAGTGTCTCTCCATGGCTAAATTGTGATTCTCTCTGTTAAAGTGTAGAACCCTTGCTGCATATTTATCTGCTCTGGGGCAGATGCTGGAAAGATACACTGGACCACTGTACTTTGAGGACAGAGTGTTCAGTATCTCAGTGTACTTAATCTTGAATTCTGCTGGATCTTGCACTTTAAGATGAGTTGTGCCTACATAGATTATGACAGCACTGTAGCTGGCAGTCTCAAAGAAAGACTGAATGTGTTTCGTGGTGGCACCTCTGATGCACCTTACATCCACATTGTTTCTTATAGTCTTTTCATTTACGAACTTCAACTGGGAGCTCCCGATGAGAAGAATCTGATTCGTTGCTTGGTCAGACAGGATGGTAATGGTATATTGACTTCTCACTGCAGCGGCTGTTTAGGATGTCACTGCTATAGTCTCCCTCAGGTCACCCATTGAGTCACGCACAATTGTCTCATTTCTCTTGTCATGGCTGTGTTTCCATCCTTGTCTGTGGTTTCTTCTTCTCTGTAGGGGCTCACTTGGGTTAGCTGCTGAGCCAGGGCCTCTGCCTCTATGTCAGTAGCCTCAACCTGGACACTGAAGTCCTCGCTTGACACAGCTTTGTTCTGGGTGAGTGCTTCCACTTGCATTTGTAGTTTGGCAATGGTTGCCATGACAATGCTAAGCTCCTGCCTAAGCTGTACAGGTCTTGCACCAGTAACCCCTCAAGGTCAGATCAACTGATCCACAACTTTTGATCAAGCACTGAATACTGTTGCTGTGTCTATTAGATGTTTACATCACAAGAGCAGAGCATCCCAAATTAAGTCCCATCATTATTTTAGATAGGAAAATACTTATCAACTGTGAGTTTTAGAAAGGCGCTGCTACTCTAGAAATATTTTAAATCATTTTATAACTTTGTGTATTTTTGGAGACTTATTTGGCATGGAGCGGTCAATCATGGAGGTAAGGTACACAAATGCACCGGTAAAAAAAATCTTATCACATGACCCCCCATTTTCTTGGTTTTAACTTGCTGCTACTGGTATAAACTTGAAGTAGAATGCAAAGGAAGTTGTGGTTTTACTTTTGGAATAGGAGAAATAAGCCAGCGAATGCCCCTATTTTAACATGTAAATGCATTAAGCATAGGGTACTGGTCCAAGCCGTGTAACACACAGTCCCCTCTCAGGGTGCTGACTTGGTAGCTGGGCTTTGGCTGCTTGTGGAAGCTGTAGGGAAAAGTAGGCCACAGGTATATCTTGGCCTCCTGTAGACCTGGTGACTTGGCTGCTGCTGCTGCTTACTGGTATTGATTGGAAAACTGGGTCACCTGGTAAACCTAAGGCAGGGAGCTTGGCTGGCTTTGGTGACTCATTTACAGGTATTGAACCATGAGAAAAAGTAAAGTCACTGAGATCCTGAGTCTTTACACTGCTAACACTAGCATGAATCTCGTCTTGTTCCACACTGTGCTTGGAAGACTCCTTAAAATTGGACTCATTCAGGTCCCAGCTGCTATCCTCAGAATCAGTTGTGAGTAGAACAAAGACAAGCCAAATGCACCTATGGATTTCTACATTTTTTCCATTTACATTGGTATGAGCACATGGAGTATTCTTGTAATTGTATTTGTGTCTTTTTGCCCAGAACCACTTCCTAGTAGTCAAATACCCTATTCCGCAGTCCAAACTCTTTAATTTACTCTCCATAAGCTAAACTGCCCCTGTCTAACCTATATACATATGGAATTACTATTGTCCATATTGCACATGTTCCTCTGTAAAATTTTGACATAGGCTGTATCATCCCAAATAAATTAAAGGGTCGTCAGCGGGTAACTACTCAACATGTCTCAGAGCCTATTACCCGTACATGTCTCTCTGAGTAGGGGCTCCTTGTCCAAGCTAAATATTCAGCAAAGACAACCCACATAATAATGAATAAATATGAACGTGGCAAATACTGAATTAGCGAAATATGTTAAGTTTTGCTTATAAATGCAGAGCTTTATTATGAAAGAAGAACCCCTGTCAAACAAACTATAATTACTAAATTTGTATAGTACAGGTTCAGATAAGAATAATTTGACTTACCCCTGAACCAATATGTACCCTTTCTAGCTGGACAGCTTATCATAGTTAAACCACCCACCAGTGTATAACTGAAATGGAAACAAGCTGGGGCATTATATTCAGTCCCAGTGATTATAAAATAAACAGTTGCAGCTAGACCACCTGTATAAACCAAGTATATTCCTAACAAGGACTGCAACAATGTACATCCTGCTCCAGAAATGCAAAACAAACTCCATGATGATACCTACCCCTCAAACAATTAAGCTCTATTTCACTGCCAACCCAGAGTCAATGTATCAACGTAATGTGTCAGGTTTGTGACATTTGAGAAAAAAGCCGACAGGAAACATGCAAGTAGCAAAACAGACAAGTCTAAAAACTGTAAATTATTGTTGCCAAACTTTTTAATAATCTTTGGATACCAACAGCAAAATTATATGGCAAGTCAGAAAAGGATGAAAGTCATTTGTATTTAAGTCACGAGAATGCAATGAAAATATAATATTTCTTAACCAAATATCAAGTACAATTAGGCAAGCTTGTAACTGTGGTCAGTAGCTGCTTGCTACCTATAGCCCCTGGGGTTTTGCCCTAACAGAAAACAAGCCAGCTAAGTCAACAATAAAAACAATTGACCAGGGCATGGTCAAAGTGGATACTTCAGTAGGAGGCAGCTAGCTGTGGACATTTCCATGAGATGCTGCTGGTAGTGGCCATTGTTGCCTGTTTCAGCTGGTCCATGTGGTAGCAGTGAAGGCCAAGTCTCTGTGTATATTTCTCATATGGAAGTTTGATGCTACATTATGTGGATGACCTTGACTAGTTTCTAAAGGTCATTGATGGAATGCATTTACAGAAATGGATTTTTGGTGATGGTCATCAGATATATGTAGAGCATTAAGCCAATGGGCATATTGCTTTCTTTGTTATACTTTTTTCTTTCTTTCTTTTTTTATTAATTTTTTAAATGTGTGTTTAGTCTACTGTCAGATATGTATGTGAACTTGGGCACTAATGAACCAGTTTGTGTTTTGGTGTTGCCAGGTCATCTGTTCCAGGGCAAGAGATACATCTGCAGAACTCAAAAAACAAATAGCTGATCTGCTTGAAGGTATGGAAGTTATTTTAAAACTTTTTATGAAACTTTTAATGCATTTATTTGAAGGCCGTCTCAGTGAAGTCAAATTCTGACGACATTACCATGATATCTCAAAAAATATTGACCACAGCTTTACCAAATTTTTAATAGAGATGCATCTTATGATGGACCAGATTCCTATTTAAAACCAGCTTCTTCTATAAACTATTTATGAAACTTTAAAGTATTTATCTTCAAGGCTGTCTGAGTGGTGCACAAGGGGACGCTACCATGACATCTCAGCAAGGATCCAACACAGCTTCACCAATTTTTTTTCAGAGATGTGCATTATAGTGGACCACATTCATATTGAAAATCAGCTTCCTCCTGTCATTTTTAAACTTGTTATGAAACTTTGAAGTATTTATTTGATGGCCAATGAGTGACGCACATTACAGTGGTCTCTGTCACCAGAACTTGCCCCAAGACCACAATCCAAAAGTGATCTGTCATTTCATGGACAACAATATGAAAATTATATATAAAGTATTCTACTGCGAAGTCTCAAAAACAAAAAAAAACCCACAAAAATGCAGAGTTGAGTAAAAAAAAAAAAAGATTGTGGGCAGTGAGGGTAATCTGTTCTCTGAATGCAATTTTTTATGTCTGAATATACCAGTACTTTTCTTTGTTGAGACACCTAAATTTCACTGTTTTCTGGCTCATTTCAGAGTTTTCCACAACAAAGCATTGTCATACTTGTAGCCTAAATAAAGAGTATGTGACAGCAAAGGCTCCTTCTAGTAGATCGTAGTAATCTTTTGCAGGCTGTAGGTACTGGTATAAAATGGGAACGTTTGAGTTGAGAAATAGGCCAGGAGTAGCTATATATGTAGGAAGTAGCCACTGTTTAAAAGAGCATCTCATTGAAACACCACCTGCTTTTCCAGATCATTTTTATTAGGTCCCTTATTTATGTGGTTTCTGACCTCCATTTTTATGTGACCACTTTTGAACCTACCCCAGGGGTCCCATATCAAAGGAGGGACTACTTCATGTTTACCAGGCTCCTCTGGTGGTTTCATGAATCTGTTCAGGTATCACTGAGTTTTATCAAGCCAAAGATACAAAAAGGAACCTGAAAAAATGTCCTAAAAAGGCAAGTTGTCTCTAATCTGAGTTTTCTGTCAAAGGAGGGACAACCGTATTGCTGGGTGTACCATATTTCTAAAAAAGGAATTTCCTGCCACCAATGATATCATGTTTAGAGAAAAATTCATTTATATGGTCAGAATTGTTGACCTCATGCCTCATCTGTTTACTTTGTTGTGATCTTTTGTGGTGTGCCATGTGACCAACATAGCGAATGGAAATTCCAGACTCCAAAACATGTTCTGATAGTTTACCACTGAAAACCCATTATTGTCTTCGAGGCTGACACTGATTTAATTTTTCAAAAAATGTCTCTTCAACATGATTTGGTAAAAATAAATTACATTAAAAAAAATGATCGCATAAGCTCTGCTTACCATACATCACAGAGCTTATGCAATCACTTGTGTCTGTCCATCTGTAGTATTGCATACTATATGGGCCAAGATGTGAAAATTTTGAGAATCCTGTTTTTCAAAGGATTTTTAGCTGTGCTGACCTAAGGTTGCACAGTTTATACGATTGCTCATGTCTGTCTGTCTGTCATTCATTCCAACTGTCCATCTGTGAACATTAAGCTTGTGAGCACGATACCATCCACAGTTTTCAAATTAGCCCAATAAAACTTTCAGGACTTATGCGTTTTATGAAAATTTAGATCCTTTTTTATATTGGTGGCATCACCTACACTACGATGTAATATAGGAGTCAAAATATGAAACTCTTGTGAACACTATAGCATCTTTAATGTTTGGCGGATCTTCACAGAATTTGGTGGGATTGTGCAGGGGGTCAAAGTCTAAGTTGCTGATGATACTAGTGGTGCTACCTGTAATTTGACCGAAATTATGAGCCAAAATGTGTTTTAGGAAATAAAAATCCATATTCATAAGAGTAATTGGATTAGAAATTTATAGGATATGTAGACCATGTGCAATGTGCATAACTGTCCACAGTTTTCAAGTTAGCCCAATATAACTTTCAGGACTAATAGGGTGTATGAAAATCTAGGTCCTTTTCGATACTGGTGGTGCCACCTAAAATATTATGCAATATGGGGGTCAAAATGTGAAAATCTTGTGAACGTCATTGTAGCATCTCTAATTTTTGGTGGATCTTCACAGAATTTGGTGGGATTGTGGATGAGGTCAAACTGTAAGTTGCTATTGATACTAGTGGGACCACCTACAATTTGATGGAAATTGTGAGCCAAAATGTTTTTTCAGATGTAAGATTCATTATGTGGAAAAGTATTTACATGTAATTAGATTAAAAATGCCAAATTTATAGGATGTATAGACCATGTCCAATGCTAGACTGTTATAAAATATCAGTGACATTGACCTATTTTTGGGAGATCACCATGCCTGTAAAGTTGACTGAGGTAATTTTGTCATTTCAGGGTGTAGCTTGAACATCAGTGGCAATGTCAGCACAGCACCAGGCTAATAGGCCTCTTGTATTACGTAATCTTGGTGTCCTTGATCTAGATCTTCTGTTCCAAGGTCATTGAGGACAAAAAGTAATGGACTCACTCATTGTTGTCTTGGCACATCCAACAATATCCATGACAGGAATTGCACAAATAAGCTATGATTACGTGTCGAGCAAAGTGCCATCTGCTGGATGGTTTATACACTAAATGTACATAAGCTTTATATGTTCAGGAGCCACTTGAGGACGTAGAATTTTGAAGGATGTAGGTGCTATATAACCACGGTGCCAGCAAGGCATTAGGCCCATGGGCTTTTGCTAGCGAATCATCACAAAACTTGGCAGGAATGTCAATGAGGCTATAAGATGAAAATGTTTCGAAATTTGGTGGTGCCACCTGCAGTAATACAAAAGATATGGACCAAAATTTGATGAAAACACATTAAAACCAATATGTTGAGACAGATTGTTGGATGACCTTGTCCAATTTTTTGAGGTCATTATGAACATAGTAAAACAGTACACCCTCCTTGGAGAGACCACCCCTAGTGCCTTCCAAGAAGTGGTCAAATAAAGCAGGTAGTCTCCCAAAGGAGGTTTGCCTCTTGCACCCCCTGCCTAACAGGTGACCAGTACTTTGAATTCCCATCCATAATTCGGATTCAAACATGACTGATATACACTTATTAGATCCCAATCCATCTTGCAGTCATGTCTTTACTCATTAATTGGTATTATAAACATATTTTGGATTTGTAAACTGGTCTTAACAAATTACTTTACCAATCTTGTATAAAATAGATAGGTTTTACTTTTCTAAAATGTGGATTCCTAGATAGAAAGGTGTTTTTGGGGGGTCATTTTGGGTGGTCACTGGTCAGGTTCTTCAGTTGGTCTCCCAGAAGAGGTAAAATATCATTAGAAGATGCTTTTGTACAGTGAAGATGGTCACAAGAGACAGGTGGTCTCCCAAAAGAGGGGTCTTTCCCAAGAGAGACTGTGATGTGCATGCCATCAGTACAACATTTACGGAGGCAAATAAATTCAGTGGTTCATGTACATGATTAGCAAATTATGAACATCATGCAATTTTGTACGTGGCAGGTCACTACTATATTCCATTGCTGAGAGCAGAGGACAACAGTACACAGCCTGTGATTGGTCAAACCTGGTCACCTGACATACCAGCTGACAAATTCAGTGCAAGCAGTAGCCCTATTGATCCTGTGCTGAGTGTCAAAGCATATGTGGGACCAATGTCTCCTTCCCAGGTACAGTAGACTACTTCTTCTATGCCCTTCTCCATGATGCCAGGCAAACTTAATGTAAACAAGCGTGAACAATTGGGTTTACTTACCACTAAGATCACCCTGTTACCAGGGCATGTATGTCCAAATCAGGCTTAAAAGTGACATACATATTGGGTAAAACCTGATCATTACAACACAGATATGATACATATATTCGTGACACAAACCTCATTATAACAACACAGAGATGTCTCATATTAGTGACACAAACCTGATTATAACAACATAGAGATGTCTCATTAGTGACACAAACCTCATTATAACACACAAAGATGTCTCATATTAGTGACACAAACCTGATTATAACAACATAGAGATGTCTCATTAGTGACACAAACCTCATTATAACACAGAGATGTCTCATACAGTAGTGACACAAGTATTGAGGGACTTCAAGGTCCGATTCCTTCAAATGCTCTTGGACTCATTTGTGTCAGATTCTGATATTTGACACATTTTGCTGGGAACTGATAGTGTCTTTGTAACAAGGTATCATTGTTCCTCTATTTACCTGTAGAAGATGCAATCTTATTTTGTTACACCGTCATGTATTTGTAGTGCAATACATATGGCTACTGGTGCATCAAGTGAAATTTAAACCAAATACATGGGGCAGTTGCTGAAGGGTCCAAAACCTATTAGGAACATAAATATCATAATATTGTGTACAATGCTGTTGAGCTGAATCATAGGACTGTCATAGCTTTTACTTGGCAGTCTTTTCTGAAAGCTACTTTGGGGGCATTCTGTGATATTTATGACATAGAGACTATTTATGAAAATCAGATCTATGGGCCAAACTGTATATTTTCTGAAAGCTAATAATATCTTTAAGGATATGAAAATGTGTGTTTTATATCCAAAATATAGGGGTAGCCCAAATGCACTGTAAGCATTCTAATTCCTGTCTACTAGTTTACTTTATTTTTAGATATATTATCATTGTGTGTGCCCTCAGTAATGGCAATTTTAATAATGGAAACAAGAAGTTGTGCTAGCAGCACTATTTTGAGCTGGTAGCTATCAGTGGGAAGATGACTGTACACATACAGTGGGTTCTTGTTCTGTCACAGGCCCAGAGGTTCAGGGAGTACTGGACCACACCGCCACAGTGTAGCCCAGAACAAAGACATGAGTGGAAGGAAATGAAGTGTGGAGATTCTGATAAAGGCTTGGAAAGACTAGGAAGGTAAGACAAGTCTCTAATTATCGTATGATTGTTGTAAACTATCATTGGATATTCTTTATTTTTTTCTGAGTTCGCACAGGTCCTATCCTTGAAAATACTCGAATTTGCTACGTGCATTTTCAATGCGTTGAAAACCTTGAAAATTAAGGTTTTTGGACAAAGGTCCTGGAAAAGCACTCGAGTGTTAATTTTTAAGGATCAACCAGTGAACCAAGTTATAATATGTCACCAAAAATATCTAATTATTTCCCAACCTTTTTGCATTTATGAACTTGCATCATATGTTGATTGAATATAATTCTATCATTTTCCTTTGAAGTGGCTGGTAAATACCTATATGTCAAAATATAACATTGCAACTTTCAAACTTTAAGTATCTTTTTGCTTTTAACTCCCATTGAACCCATGTGGGCTTGGCAGTTCTCACCAAATTGGATCTAAGGGACAGGGACTTGGTCTTTGTTTAGCCCTGTTCATGAATGTGCCTCACCTTTTGTTTTGCTGGGCCAGGCAATGTTTACCAAGGAGTGTCTCTCCATTGCCTCCATTGGATGCCTATAGCATGTAGGTCTTAACCCTCAAAGCTCTGTGACTGCGAGTCTTTTATAAAAAGTGTATGAAAACAAAGAAAATAGCCAGTGATTACATAATACTAGATGGAGTGGATGGGTCTCTGTGGATGGGTATCAAAACTAAACACCTTGCAAAATAGGCTTCATCCCTGTGACACCTATACGTATCCTGATTAAGGTACAACCGGCAGCAGGGGTAGCAAGTGTTCTTTAACACAACAGGATGATTTCCTGAGGTTTACATAGGATGCAATACATGGTGCTATTTGTGTCCCCCTCCCCCCTAACTTGGTCAAAAGGCAGATGGATTGCCTCTGTGAACACAATACATGTACTAACATACAGTGGTTAAAACTGAGACCAGTAATATCTCAGTATTCCTGATCTCAGCAAGGTTAAAAACATGGTGGAAGAAAACTAGTTTTCCTCCTGCATGGTTAAAACCACTGTAGGCCAACTATTTATCAACAGTAACAACAAGGAGGAAAAAAAAAGATAGATAGATAGAGATAGAGAGAGAGAGAGAGAGAGAGAGAGAGAGAGAGAGAGAGAGAGAGAGAGAGAGAGAGAGAGAGAGAGAGAGAGAGAGAGAGAGAGAGAGAGAGAGAGAGAGAGAGAGAGAGAGAGAGAGAGAGAGAGAGAGAGAGAGAGAGAGAGAGAGAGAGAGAGAGAGAGATGTAGCACACCAAATTTCATAAGGTAAGCATTTTGTTTTCCAGATTCAAGTCATCAGGAAGTCACAAATTATGTGATAATACGGAATTATGTATAATTTCACAACCAAAACAAGATTCAACATGGCAACCCAATAAAGGCATGGATAGATGACCCACACAACCCAATATAACCTCCAATCACTTGGTTAGGAGGCAGATTGTCACTGTTAACATAACATTTTGCCTCCAAAGGAGACCAAGTTCCGTCACGCTATTTCGACTGCACAGTTAAGTAGACATACATGTAACATGGAGCTTGAGTATGCTGTGGGGGCAACATTACAGTCAAGCAAAAATAAAACCAGTGACTCAAATTACCACTCATACCTGCTATCAACTGTGATGGACCCATATTTACATAGGGACGCAATAAGCCAAGTATATACACGTAATATATACATATTGTCATCACCATCTTTGCCAATCTGTCTGTTACCCTTGCAGATTCAATAACTTCTGCACAAATTGAGCTCCACCAAGATGTCAGTGTTTTTATCACTTCTGATCTTCTAATACATGTACATATGCTTGAGTGGGTACACATTGTTTTGGCCCAGTTCAGATGACAAAGGTGTTGGATGAATGAACTTGTTATCCCTATGTGAGGTCACGTGCAACATAAAGGGATGAAACCACCATTATATTTACTGTATATTCTCATATTAGCATAAAGGCGTGTCACTTTTGTTGCGTCACTTTTTAAAATAAAGTATGCAGTTGGTGTTGTGCAGACACCTTTCATTGAAAACATTCAAAATAAAAAAGGCGAGTCTATAGATAGAATCAAAAGTTATGCCAGTGTTTACCTGTCATAGCCAGGAAACACGTGCTCCGAGCAGGGCTTGCCAGCATTACGTCACTGCGTATGAATATGTGATTTGCCCTCTGTTTATAAAACTCTTCATGGAAAAACTATCTGTCAAACCATACAACACAAACAGGCTGATAAGCTCATGTAATAGTCTAGCTGAAACAGTGGGTTAATTACAGGTAAATGGCCCCCAAAGGTGTCAGCACACGACAACCAAGAACTATTTAGTGCGGTAACCTGCACCTGATTGGCCGCAATGGTGTATTCATACCTAGATTATAGTCTATCTGCATGCAACAGGAAGCTGTCTAGGCTATGTTTATAAACCTATGTGAAAATTTATCAAATTGAGCTTGAGAGCATACATGTAATTCAAATACATGTACTGACATCCACAGGCATAAAAAAGTATAATTAACTTCATCAATTTGGCAAAATGAATCCTGGATATAAGATGAGGATGTATACTTAATATACACAATGTACTTTCTTAACTGGACCTGCAATGTGCTGCTACAAGTGTTAGCTAATAACATTCTAATTGATCTGCTTAGCCATCTAGCAGAGTCCATCGATCTTTGTGAAGTACCCCAAGAACACTTAACTGCATCTTACTTTCATATTGCCAAGTATTTGACTTTCTATGCCCTTCCTGTTACAGAACAAGCATGTCTTACTGCCTCTTAACAAATTTTATTACCTCTAGCCATGTTTTGAGTACTTGTTACTCCCTGTTACCACTTTCTCCTGGTCTAGCAGCATGGGAAAAGCGAATCTTACCATGTCTTACCAGAATTGGGTAGGAGGAAGTTAGATCTTATCTCTGCATCACTCAGCAACAAACTGGGCAAGTCCCTTGGGACAGACCCACATCCTTCAGCTTTGATCCAGAGCTTCTACACCAATCGGCTGGTCGGCAGCAGAATAGTACCCCTGTGGGACTTGGCTCTGGTCTTACAAGCATTGACAAAGTCACCATTTGAAGAGAAAGATGCAAAGCTCATTCCACTCAAATGGCTGACTTTTAAGACACAGTTTTGTTGTTAACTCTGGCTTCAGTGGCTAGAAGGAGTGAAATTCATGTCCTAGATGCCAGGGAGATGAGGTGGTCGGAGGATGGCAACTCTGTCACTTTGAAGCCAGATCTTGGTTTCTTAGCCAAGAATCATGTTACTGCAGACCCAATGACAGCCTTCACCGGCTTCACCATGAAATCGTTGGCTCCGTCTTTTCATAGCTTGGAGCCAGATAGGACATTGTATCTGGTCTGCTTAAATTTCACCTGGATTGTACTCAGGGTACTCAGAAGAGTAGGAGAGCCCTCTTCCTTCCATTGAAGCAAACAGAGTCTGGCTTGATAGTGGCAAATACCATCTCTACATGGTTGAAAGCCATGGTCATTAAGGCCTCAGAAGTCACTTCTGGTTCAGAGGAAATCCTTCCGGCCCAGGGGGTAAGAGCACATGACATTAGGGTGTTCTCTGCTTCATGGTCCTTGCTTCGCAAAGTCGCCCTGTCAGACATTATGTGGATGTCTAGATGGAAAGCACATGCTATGTTCACAGCTTTCTATCTCCGGAATATGATGCAGACACTTGGTGACATGTTGGTGCAGCACCAAGTTCCAACGGCCTCCTTTGGTGCACAGAAATATCTACATCTCAACTCTGTTTGTCAAGTTCCTGGGAACAGTGACTGAACAGCTAAGAATAGGCAAGACACCACTGGAACTGGGTTCCACGTTGGTGCGATATATTTGGTTATACTGACTGTGGCAAGTGAGGAGTAGACATAGCTTCATTGCTCAGAATCAGAATCAGAATCAGAATCATTTTATTTGACATGTAGATAACAAATTGTACAAGAATATATGCAACAAAATAGATATTAAGATGACATTGTTTTGAAACAATCTAAGCAGAACAAAATATGTCAGGAGACCTCAGCTAAGGATATTTTATCCGCTCTCACTGAGGCCACCTACAAAGGACAGATGACTTTTTTACAGCATTCACATTGCAGATCCAAAATACTAATGCTGAGAAAAGAAAATACAATAATGAGATTTTAACTTATTTCCAGTGTAACAATATCTTCATGATTGTTGCATACATAACAGTTAGGTATGGTACACTCACATTGATATTTACTCCCAAAATATGACTTACTGTATTTTGAAAAGCCAAGGTATGAATGTGTTAGAATTTTGTCTTTAATGCAGGGAGGGATATTTTGGAGTAAATGAGGAATGTAGTAGCGAATACAATTTTTCAATGTTGCTTTTTTAGGTGCAGGGATAATAGGTCTTACTCTAGAACGTGTAAAATGAGGGTGTGATACAAGAATAAATTCAAACATATTTTCAAAATAACTTGTAACTTCACATTTAGTGTAACGGTAATAAAACTTGAGTGCCTTTAACTGCAGAATATCATGTACTTTTAAAACATTCAGCTGCTTAAATAAGGGATCTGTATGGGCATTATACCCAGCATTACATATGAGACGTATCACTTTCTTTTGCAACATGAAAATTCGATCAAAAGAATAACCCCATACAAGAATACAATAATTTAGATGTGATAGGAATAGGGAATTGTACATTAAAAGTAAAGTTCTTGTGGGAAGATATTTTCCAAGTTTTTTGAAAATTCCAACCACTTTAGAAAGTTTGTTGCCAATTTTGGATAAATGGGAATTCCAATTCAAATTTTCATGTATACATAAACCAAGGAAATCAAAATCCTCAACCCTGGAAATCGCAACATCATCAATTTTTAAGTCTAGCACAAAATTTATCTTTTTCTGTGGGAAATGAAATAACATGTACTTTGTTTTTGCAATATTCAATGATAATTTGTTAGCAACTAGCCAGTTATGAACATTTCTTAATTCCACATTAATGGAACTTGACACATTTCCTTGAGTGTCAGACGTAACATTAGAAAAACACAAAGAATTCATCAAAGTTGTGTCATCTGCATATAAGATGGAATCAAACTGAGTTGAAGCTAAGTACATGTCATTTGTATAAATGATAAACAGGAGCGGGCCAAGAATGGACCCTTGGGGTACCCCTGTGGTTACAGGTAAAGTATCTGAACATAAACCATCAAAATAAACATACTGTTTCCTACCAGATAGGTAGTCTTTAAACCATTCCAATGCCACACCTGTTATGCCATAATACTGAAGTTTATGCAAAAGAATTTTATGGTCCAAGGTATCAAAAGCTTTGCTTAGGTCCAGATAAATAGCTATGGGTAGCTTTTCCTGATCAAGAATTTTCATAATTCGATCTGTGAACTCTAAGGCAGCGCTTTCAGTGGAGTGCAACTTTTTAAATCCATGTTGACTTTTGTAAAATAACATTTTTGACACAAAATATTCATTTAGTTGATTGTATACCACTTTTTCAAAAATTTTGGATATGGCAGGCAATAGTGAGATTGGGCGATAGTTTTCAATAATGGTCTCATCGTCTTTTTTAAATAAAGGTACTACTTTCGCAATTTTTAATTTATCAGGAAAAATGCCAGTTACCAAGGACTAATTAATAATCAAAGTTAGTGGTGCAGTAATGAATAGGTTGAGACCTTTCAATAATTTCATAGATAAATTATCATGTCCTGTACTGGTCTTAGGTTTCAAATTTTGAATGATGCTAGTGATGCATGATGAGTCCACAGGCGAAAAAGAAAAAATATGTTCAATGCGTGTTTTTAGATATGATGTAAAAGATGGTCCATCCTTAACATTTATTTTGGCTGCAAGCTTAGGGCCAATATGTGAGAAAAAATTATTGAATCTGTTTGCAATTATTTCTTTATTACTAGTTTTGTTATTGTCGATTTGAAAAAAGGAAGATAGGACTTTTTTATTTTTGTTACTGTGAAGAATAACTTTTATAGTATCCCAGGTTTTTTTAGTACTGTGTTTATATTTTTCAAACTCAGAATGATAATATCTGTGTTTCAGTTCATTTATATTTCTATTTAATATTGAATTGTAAGTTTTCAAATTTTGTTTCAGGGTATTATATTGGGGATCAATTTGAGAAGTACTTTTCAATTTTTTATAAAGCCCATCACGATATTTGATTGACTTCAAAATACCATCAGTAATCCATGAAGAATGCTTATGTTTGTATCTATCAAATTTAACAGTTTTAATTGGAAGATGTTTGTTTTTGGCATTAACAAGAATTTCCTCTAACTTGTCATAATTTTCATTTGGGTTACAATATAAGTCAGTATTTAGATTAGATGTAATATTGGTATTGTTAATTTCATCGTAAAAACGTTGAAAGGCATGAGGGTCTTTAGTTTCAAATTTTACAAATTTGGGGGGCATTTGAGCTTTCAGCTTTAAATCAAACAAGTAAAAATAGGTAAATGATCTGATAGGTCCGAAAGTAAAATCCCAGATACACATGAACGAACTGAACGTGACAATTTGCAGAAAACCTGATCTATGAGAGTGGCAGTTCTTTCTGTAAGTCTGGTTGGCAAGGTAATTTTAGGATAGAAACTGTTGCATAACATGATATCTAAATATTCAGCATATTTTTGTCTGGTATTTATCTTTAACAAGTCCAAATTAAAATCCCCAACAATGATTATTTCGGATGATTCACGTGATAAAGTTTCAATTATTGGGCTAAGTTCAGTTGTAAACCTGTCAATATCCTCATTTCTGTCTCTGGGTGGTCTATAAATATTACATAGTGTTATCCTTTTCTCTGTATCATTCATATATACATCAACAAAATGCTCATCCCCCATGTGTCTTTCAAGTAGTTCTCTGGAGATCTTTCAATTCTGTGACCAGTGTTGCAGCTTTCGGTTAGGCCTTTGAGTGTTATGGTACCAGATTTTATATGTAGCTGACCTGTGAGGTTATTCTATTACTAGGATCATATGTGGCATATTTCAAACCTTCCTTCACTCCACTGGTATTTCAGCTTTTTGGAGTGGATAGAAACTGGTTTCCATGGATGTACATTGGACGCTTGTATATAGGACGACAGATGGTGCCACTGCATGCTAGTCACAGGCCAGCCAAGAAAATTTCTCTTCAGGTTTAGAAATTAAATGAAATGTGGCTGAATGCTGTCTATAGACAGGGTAAGCTAGAGTGTTGCAGAGGTAAGTATTACCAATAGATAAAGAAAGCGCTTGTGGCTTTCATGTATTTGTAGTTTTTAACTTCAATATGCACTTCCCCCCCCCCCCCCCCCCCCCCCCCCCCAAAATACCTTGCAAGGTTAAACAAGCATATGTGAAGCCACAGTTGTAACAATGCAGGGTAGGTTTTTTAAATTTTTATTCATTTTTTAAAATGTATTTATTTATTTATTTATTTATTTGTTACTTTACTGACAGAATCATTTTGTGTTCACAATAGGAGATTTGCCCATGAGATGGGTCTGGCCTGGGCGGAGTACTGGGACTTCCTGGGCTGTTTTACGGACCTTTCCACATCAGAAGGTCTTCAGCATCTGGAGGGTTATCTGGCAAAAAGAGATGAGTCTGGAGCCATAGTCTGCAAGGAGGAGTTGTGCACAGGACTGAATGATCTGGAAGACCTGCTGGAGAGGCTTCACCTTGGGGAGGCCAGTGACGAACAGTCAGCAACATCTGAAAATGAACCTGTAGACAACATTGCTAAAAATTTAGGCTTGCTATTGTTGGCAGAGTCAAAAACTGTGGAAAATCAAGCTGAAAAAACTTGCAACTCTGTCAAAAATACTAAAAATATTGAAAAAAGGAATAATAATTCTGTGGCTGACAGTATAAACAGTCCAGCAACTGAGGCTTTACCCTTGACAGCAAGTGGCAAGGAGGATGTGTATGCAGGACGAGTGGGCAGTCAGTCATGCAAGAAAAAAAAAAAAAATTCTATGCATGCCACTGCAGAGTTGTCTGCACAAAGCTCCCCTGAACAGACAACAGAGAATCCAATCAGAACGGATGGTTTATCAGGCTTTCTTGATGAAAATATGTTCCCAAATTCCAGTAGAGGAAATTTAGAATGGAGATCACAGAGTGACAACTGGAGCTCAGATGAGTCTGACCCAGGGTCACCACCAGTGTTTTCACCAAGTCCCTTACAAATACATGAGGATGAAAGAGGAAGTAAGACGTCAACCCCTCTGCCAGCTACACCACCCAACAAACCAAGAACAGTTTTCATGGCTGGGTGAGTAGTGGATGAAGGGACAGTTGCCTGATAACAACATCAATGTTAAAAAGTACCCTGTAAACCTGTAAACTATTTCAGTGCCACATTTTTGCCTGAGTGAACAGCTTTCTGCAGCATGCTTTGGGCATAATGTGTCCATAGGGGGCCAAGGAAAGCTGTTGACTCGGAATTTTTTTCCATGTAACTTCAGGCATGTTGCTACTTGAATGAAATGTCTTTTTAGAAGGAATATGAATGGACCCCCATCATTTTTTTTAAAGCAATTCATTTGAAGTAGCTTGACTTTAGTTGCTGTTGGTACTGAAAGGGTTAAAGACCAAATTGTCAGAACAACAGATTTCCTGTCAGTTATTGTCTGCCTGTAACTGCCATCAAACTGGCCTCAAGTCTGCATTGTTACTGGGATTGGCAAAATGGTCTTTAACACATTTACTGGGTGTTTTTTTGGTATTGGTCAAAAATTTCTCAAAATGTTCGCATTCATTTGCATGAATGTATGTATACACCACCTCATCAATAAGACCAAACTTGCAATAACCAGGCATTTTCAGTGTCAATGTATGCACAAACAGTTTCAGAATTAAGAGAACCTTCAATTTTTTGTTTTAGTCAGTTACGTGCATGTTGTACATTAATATAATGTGCACCTACAAAGTACATTAACAGTCTCTGATGAATTACACGATGTAACGAAACTGGTCAGACCAGATTTAAAGCAAGTTCACTGCTGTCGGCATCGCCTTGTGTAATTTGATAACCTTGAAATAAAGACCACTTTTAGGTACAACTATAGGTGGTCAGGGATCCATTATATAGACATATATATGGCCTTGTAGCTGTGAATGTGTGCTTCTTTCCAACATTAAATGCAGATTTATTTCATTTCAGTCATTGCAAATTTCATTTTACTTGAATGGTTTTTGGTTGACGTATTAATGAAAGCTGTACATGTGTAAATTGAGACATACTTGCCTCTTGACACCAGAATCTTATACATAATTCTGTGAGCATAATGAAATGGTGGATGTTGTGATACATTTTGTTGTAAGCACAAATTTTTCATTTCCAATGTGGACAAGTCATGCATGCCAGATTTTCTATTCTGAAGCCGCATGCTCTCTGGACCCAAAGAACTGATGTATCTGCAAATCTATCCAGACGCCCACGGGTCAAGCGAACTTTACAAAAGGCAGCAGTGTGATGTACATGTGAAAATAGCCAAAAGCAAGATATACATAAAAAAGGTGCATGATACATGCAATAAAGGAGAAAGGATGCAGTATAATTATCAGCCAATGGTCAAAGTTATGTGTGACATTTGACAAAAGGTAACAGACAAGGAATGTCTCGCATTTTCCTCAAGATAGTAATTATTAATCTCAAAATGACTTAGTATAAGATGTACTTAATTTCTGTCGTTAAATATGCTACAGGTTACAGCCTACTAAGCTTGACATGGATGTGCTGAGAGCATTGAATGGGGTGCCCATTGATGAAGCACAGTGGCCACACATTGCTGGCTGGAGGCAGGCAGTTTTGTCCTACACACTGGAGAGCAGGTCAAGGTGAACCATAATTTGTTACAAATTTGAAGATTATGACTTTCTGTTCAGACATAATTACTCAAACAAAAATATAAAAAGTACATGTAATGTTTTATTGCTAATGATGGCAATTTGTTTTGAGTGTACAATCCTCACAAAGGTACAGTATGTATACAGCTCATTGTAATTACTAAGAGGACAAAAAAGTACCGAATTTTACCTTTCTGTACTGACTTGGCTGATTTTCCTCTTAATTGTACTGACTTGTACTGAACCAACATTGGTAAGTAGAAGCAAGTACTTTCACTTGTACTGGAATCTACTGAGTCAGTACAAGTAAGAACTTTTCAGACATAATGAGTGCTTGCCTGGGCCCATTGTTTCTGTCAGTAAAAATCTAGAATAAGTAAGAACAAGCAGACATACTTCAAAGGCTTGGCTCACAGCAGGGCTCTTTTAATATGATGTATTCATATTTGAAGGCGATCCTACTCTAACACCTATTGAACAAAAGTGGGAGCCACTAGCATCAGGGCAGATCCATATATTTAGCATGGTCAAAAGTACTGTCTCAGTAAAAAAAAAAAAACACGAACACAGTATAATCTTAAGAATATGCATAAACATGTATTTGAAACATACAGGCTGCTTAAGTTGATTAGAAATTGGCTCTCTTTTGGTTGAAAAGGTGTTATATATGGATTTTTATGTAGTATATGACACAAATCTGCCCCTGATCATAATGGAAGCATAGTCTGTTGCCATGGCAACATAGGAAGTGAGCAGTATTGCAGTTAAATATGAATGTCTCCTATTGAGAGGGGGGCCCTAATAATACCCTGTCATGCCGAAGAACATATTCAGCAGTTGTTGGAGTGAAATCAGCACAAAGCAAGAACACAGAATTTACTTGTGTAAAAACTGGTTTCTTTCTTTCTTTCTTTCTTTCTTTCTTTCTTTCTTTCTTTCTTTCTTTCTTTCTTTCTTTCTTTCTTTCTTTCTTTCTTTCTTTCTTTCTTTCTTTCTTTCTTTCTTTCTTTCTTTCTTTCTTTCTTTCTCTCTTGCTTGCTTGCTTGCTTGCTTGCTTGCTTGATTGATTGATTGATTGATTGATTGATTACCAAACACTCGGGACAACACATAAGAAAAGTTATTGTTGCCTAACCACCTAGGCCCCTACATTCTCTACGTGCCCCCCCTCCCAAACATACACGCATATATATATATATATACATATATCATCCCAGCTAGCCCAAATGTACTAGAATGTTGTGGAAGTGCTCCATCGCCTGTTTAAATTAAGAGGTATATATTATACCTTCCTTCCTTCCTTCCTTCCTCCCTCCCTCCCTCCCTCCCTCCCTTCCTTCCTTCCTTCCTTCCTTCCTTCCTTCCTTCCTTCCTTCCTTCCTTCCTTCCTTCCTTCCTTCCTTCCTTCCTTCCTTCCTCCCTTCTATACCAGCAAATTTGTCCGACACATTTCTCGGACACTATTATGCATAGAAAGTCCAAACTTGACATGATTGTACCTCCATACAAGGATTTTTATTGTTTTATACAGAGAAATGAAGATGTTTAAAATTATGCAAATTAGGGGCATTTGAAATTTTCAATCTTGAATATCTTCAACAGTATAATAGAGATGTCATTCCAACTTCTACTAGGGGGTTGTTGACCATTGGCACCTAATCACGTAATGAATTAAAAATTAAAATTGTGGCAATTTAAATTGCTAAATAGCACCATTAGAAATTTTAAATCTTGAATAACTTCAAAGCTATAATAGATAGAGATGCCATTCCAACTTCTACTGTTGTTTTATGGAATAGTTGTACATTGCCATACCAGTATGCTTTGAAGACACACACACTGATTTGCTATGCAGCAAATCATCTTTCCTAGTTCTTGCTTGTTCTAGATTTGTACTGACAGAAACATTGGGCCCAGGCAAGCATTCATTGTGGCTGAAAAGTTCTTACTTGTACTGACTCAGTACATTTCAGTACCAGTGAAAGTACTTGCTTCTACTTACCATTGGTGGTTCAGTAGAAGTCAGCGCAAGAGGAAAATCAGCCAAGTCGGTACAGAAAGGTAAAATTCAGTACTTTTTTGTCCTCTTAGTGGATGATGAGGGTGTTTGATGTCTCAGCATTGCTGGTCACTGACAGATTTAGGTCAAAGGCCATTCAACACAGGGTGACTTTTTCCAGCTTGTTTAGTTACCTGGGTAACAAGAATATTGTTAATATTCAATTCAATTCAATTCATGGATTTTATTTCAGGCACACTGGCCCATATTACCAAGTACAAAAACTATTTATCAGGTGAAAGAGATGATAAAAAGAAAACAGACTTATGTATAAACAGTGTAGATTGCAGCCTAATACTGGATTCCATCCAACCCATGACTCATTGGCGTGACAGAAGTCACTGTAGAATAGAGTATGCAAAATGCAGTTAATAATAATATAACTTTCTCCTCTGACTATCTTTCTCTGTGTGTGTGTTACAGTTGGCCCAGTCCTGCCAGGAGAAGGATTTCGCACAGTGCTCCAGTTTCCGCAGTGCTACTCCACGTCCAGTTTCACGCCTGCTGCAGGCACAGTCTGCCAGCCACACTAGTTATGTTCATGCATCACCACAACTGACATGAGACAGTACCACAACTGCCATGAGACAGTACCACAACTGCCATGAGACAGTACCATAACTGACATGAGACAGTACCACAACTGATATGTAACAGTACCACAACTGATATGAGACAGTACCACAACTGCCATGAGACAGTACCACAACTGATATGAAACAGTACCACAACTGATATGAAACAGTACCACAACTGATATGAAACAGTACCACAACTGATATGTAACAGTACCACAACTGATATGAGACAGTACCACAACTGCCATGAGACAGTACCACAACTGATATGAAACAGTACCACAACTGTGCAAACAAGTCTTGTGTCAAGCTTCATGGTGACATGATCACCTGTATAGTGGTACTTGCAGGGACTGCAGGTGCCATTAGCTAAGTGCTAATGTTTCATTCATTTGGCTAAAGAAATTTGCAAATGGCTGATTGATGTTAACATGAATTAGTAAAAGTCAGGTTGAAATCTGCAATGATTACTCTTTTATTTCTTGATTTGGCTGCAAATGATGAAGGCCCAGATGTGTCCCTGTACAGGCTATTTAAGACCACACCTATTGCCAGTAGTTAAGTGGTCTTTTACTGCAGGTCGGCCTTAAATGCAGGTAAATTAACAGCAAAATACAATCATTAAGTGTATTCAAGGACCAATCTCAGAACGATAGACAATCTTGCTTGAGAGCTGGTCTGTATAGCAAACACCATATTCTGCTTTTACCTGGTTTCCGACCCTTGCAGTATGTAAGATGTTTACTTTTTACTTTGAAAGCTACAGTAAGTGCAAAAAAATCCAAACCCAAAACACTGTGATACAAGCATATTTTATGGACAAAGTGAGTGTGGTAGAAGAGACATTGATATGAGGCTACTATATGTACTATCTCAATGCCACCAGACACAAAATGGACCAAGACATCAGGCTGTATACAGAGGGTATGCCAGCTACAGCATTAATAGATCTATACATGTCCACTGTACATGTACATGAATGTACAATGTGTCAACATGTCACATGGTCCCTGTGCTGAAATCAGAGAATGAGCTATTTTTCTTCTGAATTGAGAGGCAGAGTGGCTCTGATACAGTTGTTACATGTACATCAGTGTAGACATTGAAATATATATATATATATATATATATATATATATATATATATATATATATATATATATATATATATATATATATATATATATATATACACACATATATAATGTGTATATTTATATATGCAAGTGCAGTGTGCTAAAATATGTAAAGTTCAAAATTTCTTACTGGTCACACTCTGTGATCATGGCAATGTTTAAAAAGAATTACAGGCTGTATAATGTAGGTAAAATCTCATGGTACCGATTTTGGTTTGTAGTTTTCACTTTGCAGTCACACATTTTCAAAGTGGAAGCAATGACACAAAGGACCCACTTCATATTTTGGTCTAACTAGAAAACAACAATGGCAAATTAAAGAAACTGCGTAAGACACAATTTTAGCCACAAAAATGATGAAGTTTGCTGTATGAACATTTTGACATTTGGTTGCACCTACAGGTATGAAGGTAGTTGTTTGTATGTCTGTATGTCTGTATGCGTGTTCCACTGTGAACATTGTCATCAGGGTTGGGTGTTTGTTACAGTTGAACTTTGATAGTGTGCATGCATTCAGTATCTATAGACTATTTCCTGTCAAGATTATTTCAATACTTTATGTTTTTGTGAGGCAAATATTGTACAGCCAGATGACCAGGGGACACAGCTGGAATATTTTGACCATTTCCTACTCCAGAATCGCCTGGATGTCAAACGCAGTCAGTGTAATCTAGAAAACCTGAAGATGATTTTAAATGAGACCCAATTCAGAGGGAAAAAAATTGAAAAGAGAATTGTGGATAGAGTGTAGGAGGATAACACATGACAGGTGCCCAGCTGTCTTTGGTATGGGGCTGGCACCAATTGAGACTGTAATGGAAAACAGGAGACATTACTGCTACAGTCACACTGTGAACAGAAAGAGGATTAGAATACATACAAACTTTTGGCCTAGCTGCATAAGAATTACACAACAATCTGTGTTTAGCTCAGCTGACTGACAAGTCAGCTGAGTGTATGTTATGGTCTTAAGTCCATTGTTGTCTGTCTGTCAACAGTTCACATTTTGGACTTCTTGGTTGGATTCGCTTGAAACTGGGCATGTACTTTGGGTGGGTGTCTACCAGATTTGTTCAAATGGTCATGCTCCAGTAATTTTTAAGTTTTTTTTAATGGATTTTTATAGGATGGTTTGGCATTGTTGTCTGTCCTTCAACAAGTCACATTTTCAACTTCTCCAAAAATGGTCAGCTGGATTCAGTTGAAACTTTGCGGGGATGTACCTCAGGTTCGTCTCTACCAAGTACAGAGGTATCCTCTTTTGAAGGCCTCCCCTGACAAGAGGTCAATTCATAATGCAGCAAGTGTAACCTTGCCACTATATTTTCTCCCACCTGTGAAGCTAAACCTCTTCTATCGCCACGTTTCTGGTGCATTTGCGGTGGCCTCAGAAGAGGGGGACCTCTGTATGTTCAAATGGTAACGCACCAATGATATTTTATTTTTTATTTAATACAAAGAGAAACTTAACAAACCTAATTCTATAAGCCCATGTACCGTTTGAACACTATCAAGTCCGATATTGTAAGAGCAAAGTCCTATTCAGTACCATTCACTGAAAAAAAATGTATTATTCTAAATCATAATAGCAAATTAATTTATAAAAGGAACAAATCATATTCATAAAATTTGAAAGTTAGAAGAAAGTTTCAGGCATTATTAGCCTTTAAAAAATTGGGTCATCAGTGGGGAACCAGCACAAGACTTGTTTTGGTGCCATTAATCCCCGGACAAGTCATTCTGCTAACTGGCGGCACCATGTTTGCATTTCGAATGCAAACATCCTGAGCTGATGTATTACGGAATAAAGATGTTCCTTTGTTAATAGGCCTACTTAAAAACGTAGCCCACATGACATAAATATAATGAAACTACACCTAACACTCATGATTAGGCCTACCAAAATTGAATAATAAAATAATAAACCATCCCACACTTACCTGCAGCGCCTGGTCTTACTACAGACTGGACTAGGCCTACCTGACGGACTGATCAGATCAACGTAGATCTAACCAGTTTTCAGTTCAAGTAAACGCAATGTAACAACGTGACGTCGTAAAAGAGTCGCGCTATTAATTGCGTCACACCTGAAAACTGGTCAGATCTACGTTGCTCTGTTTCAGTAATAAAAATAGGCCTATTTATTATAAACTCGCTGTATTTCACAGCCAATGCTATGACTATTAATGGGTAGTTCTGTATTAATAACAAATCAATTACATCACATATAATGTAAAGTAAGGCAACACAACTTTTATTGATAGGCTTGAGGTCACGGGGCCCGAATGGCTACCTCCCCTCACACTTTGAAACCGGACTGTGGCTGTCGCTGTTTGACAGATGGCTGAAATAATGTTTTCTACACTTCAAAGGCTCTTTTATTCATGTGATTGGCCAAGAATTGATTGACAACCACTCCAAATGTTAAGGTTTACTACGTTTTGTACAAATATCAGCTCAACTTGAGCAAATGGTATTGTTTCAGAGGCAAACAATCAACATCAAAGGCCTTTGAAGCTTGTTTATTCAGAAAGGATAATAGGACGACAACCCCAACTAAGAATGGTTATTCCTAGAAAACGCCTGGGTGAAATGTAATCTGGTTTACGGCTTTTGATTCTGTAATGTCTGAACTGCAAAAAATGATCCGGCGAATTCTAAATTTTGCTTCGTTCTTTTTCTATGAAATGAAGAAAATGAACATCCAGAAAATCAAAGGAAAAATTGAAATGGCAAACTTTGAGGATAGATATAAGAAAAACGAAACCAAACATAAAAAATAGCTGGATCGTTTTTTGTTGCCAATACGTCAGGACTGAGATGTATGTGTAATTATGATTTTATCACAAATAATTAGTGACTTATATCGACATTTATGGGGTGGATGGTTTGCGGTCAACTTTCAATTGTTTATTCAGGAACTAACATCACAGACACCCAAATATGGGACATATAAATTCTTTGGAGGATGACGAGTACACACATATATGATATGTTATCCTAACGCAAATACATTTTGAGCTAGGATTGACTAAAGTGAGATTTATTTTTGGTGTCGTACCTGTCCTTAAAATCATAAATTAACTCGCTCACTGTCAATTTTTGGAACAAGTCAACGGCTTTCCTCAGCTCACTTTGGGCACTGTGTGCCTAAAGTGAGCTGAAGAAAGCTGTTGACCCAGACCATTATATTTCATGGAACAGTAGGCAGGCTGGTACTTGAATGAATGGTCTTTACACAGGGAATACAAGTGTAGCATCCTTATTATAATTGAGAGCAGGTTGTCTTAAGTAATGCAGTTGGCATTGAAAGAATTCCAAGAAATCTCCAAGTGAGCCACAATATAGGAAATGCTGGAAGCTTGCTTCCGTGGAACACAAGTGGTCAGAGAGACTTTTCCACTGTTACCTTTGTCTCTGGTCAAGCAGTGTTTATAGCAGCCAGGTGCCACTAAGTCAAGAGAGATGCCATCTTTGCTTTTTTACCCATAAATAAAGCTGATTGAAGTGATTTAGTCTGAGGCAAGTAAGCAATATGAGGAGGTTTTTCAATATTTTGGCAATTATTTTGCTTTCTATTGGTGCATTTTGTGAACTATTTCACGTGTATTATTGCCTGCCATTGACATAGCAAACAAACAGGATCCAACTAGAAAAAAATAATAAGATTTGCTTCGGAGTAAATCTGTCTTTGTGCCTTAAAAATTAATAAGATTTTATTTTTAATGATAATCAAATATATTGCCTGTAATTTGCATAATTTAAGCTCTGATGTATGGCAAACAGTGATGATGCCAGGTGACCTTGATATTATTCCAAAGGTCACACGACCACTTCAGTCTGTGCCTCTAAGGTCAGCTGAGCACTGGTATGTCATTGCCCTCTTGTTTTAAGAATGCTATTTAATCATTACAAGCAGATACATAATTCAGATGCACAAAATTATTTTGTGTTCTACCAGAAATTTTGATCATGAAATATATTGTTCATTGAACTCCAGTCATTATGCTCTGCTTTACAGGATGCCTATATATTGGAAAATGTATGAAATTCGTTGTGACACATGTACATTAACTAGCATTATTTATTATTCATGTATAATAACGGGCATGTTTTATTTTCTGGATGATTTGTATACTCATGTTAATACATGATGTAACTTTCATAAGGAATTGCCACACATTATGTTGATTTGTCATTTCTTCTCCTGTTTGTCTCAGGTCCGGTTAATGCAGAAATCCATGAATGTTGATTGGATATTTTTTTTTTTTTTTGGGGGGGGGGTATTGTTTTTGTTTATGAAGTGTATGTGTACAAACAAATAACAACAGTTGCATCAAGTGCAACCATAAGAAATGAAATCAATGCCAGTCCATGTGGTGAGTGTGTCCCATGACTGTCAAATTTCCCTCATGGCATGTGCCACATTATCCCTTCTGAACAGAATTGAATTCAAACTTTATTTGCCTGTTAATATGGCCCTGATCCATGAGAGCCCCTCCCATTTATGACAAGAATGAGTAGTAATAATAATAATAATAATAATAATAATAATAATAATAATAATAATAATAATAATAATAATAATAATAATAATAATAATAATAATAATAATAATAACAACAAATAAATAAATAAATAAATAAATAAATAAATAAATAAATAAACAAATAAAAGTACTCAATTTTAACCATTAATAATACAATATAGTGTTATACTATTCAAAAGAGGTCTGATTAAGTCTCATATTCTTAAAATTTTCTAAATGCCTGAAGTGCTTATCAGCAGGAATAATACAGAATGTTAGTGTTATGTGGTGTGGAAGTGCAAGCGTTCTCTTACATCGACACTTGTGGCTGAACTTGTGCAAATTTGGTGCCATATGAGTGGCTGAGTGGGAGGTAGAACTTGTGAACAGTATGTAAGATGTACTCTTCAGAATACCATATTAATGAGCTTCTGGTATTGTCATATCACACATGCACAGGGTAGCCCCATCTAAGGATAATGCACATGTAGCCACACCCATCTAGGGATAATGTTGCCACACCAGACAGAGGATAAAGTAGCCACACCCATCTACACTGATCTTCAGATAATGTAGCCACTCCCATCTAGGGATAATGTAGTCACACTCATGTAAGGATAATGTAGCCACTCTCATCTGGAGATAAAGTTTGCCCGCCACCATTCCTATATGGAACATTTTGGAACAATTTGCCACATTGGTGGCAATGTAGCGAGGAACATTTTTGAGTTCAAATTCAAATTTTCCAGAAGTGTATAAACAAAGCTATGACACTCTTTTGTGGTTGTTGGCCTGGCCAACTATTGTGTTAGTTGATAGGCTGGCTATTTATTGTTCAAACAGCCAAGAACAAATAGCATTGATTAACACTAACAATCAGCACTGTTAGCAATATATTTACTTTTTATGAAAAAAGGATGAAGTTGGGTGTGGGTGTGCTTAAATGAATATCTAATGTGCTTGAGTTATTACGTATCATAGAAGTGTGAGGAAGGAACACCCATGACCAACAAAGACAATTTTCATGCAATGTTAAAAGATAAATACTTGAGCGCTTTAAAAAAAATTTATTGTGCTCATACTTAACATATTTTACAGAATACTGCTTTCATCTCTGTCCACAGGAAAATAACTCAATCACCTCTCTGGTTTGCGCTATTGGACTTTGTCAGACATTTTTTTAAAGCCAAGATGCAGCACCATAACAGTTTAATTTTTAAACTTTGCACCATGCTTCTTATTTTCTCAGAACACAGTGATAATACG
The DNA here is from genome assembly GCA_964020975.1 of Hermodice carunculata. Lineage (NCBI taxonomy): Eukaryota > Metazoa > Annelida > Polychaeta > Eunicida > Amphinomidae > Hermodice > Hermodice carunculata. Next base: position 1,180,555 of record CAXHWN010002807.1, on the reverse strand, counting down.
GCAGTTATATACCTTTTGTTTACAATTCAATTTCCCTTTTATTGGCTTCAGGAAAAAACTTTAAGGATGGAAAATCAAGGCAAAAACCTCATCAGTCATCATATTGAAAAATCTAGGGAATAAACAGATGTGATCATAGACAATAAAAACACTTCTGATACGATGACACTAGGCTTCCTGAAAATCAAGAAACATGTTTCTGGGAACTGGAAGTTTTTCACATGAAATATGATGGATAAAAACGTACTTTGCTTATTTTGTTATATATACAGACATATCTGTAACTTAACTTAAAAACAGATTTAACTGCCTTTTTTTTACTGAGAAATAGGCTAATAAAAAATGAATCATTTCACAGTTACCTTGACAAAACTAAAGGCGAATAGAAATCTTAAGTGAAGAACATTAATTTTCTCTGCGTGTCTTGATTTTAAATTTATTTTGAAAAATTGTAGAATGAAATGAATATGCCCTGTGTCATCCCGAGGTTATGTGCATTTGAAACATTTCTAAAAGGCAGGATGTGGCGTTTACCAGAGCCCTGGTCAGGGCATCTCTAAAGCACAAGACTTAAAGAGCTGCAAACGTCTTTTCTTTCCTAAATAATAAAAATAGTACCATGCCCTGAACATAACCTCAACACGAATATTTGTTACATTACACAAAAATTTCTGGTCAATATATGAATTTTTGTTAGCTACAAAGATACAGATGAAATTTTAAAAAATTCACTTTCATGTCAAATTGATTTGCTCAAAATGTTGCCTTACCACTAATATGTCAGATCAAACCATTTGAGACGGCTATCTTTAATTGTTTATGTAAAATAAAACAATTAAATTGTGTCAATGGTTTACAATAGGGTACATTGCTGGATTTTCATGTATCAACCAAAACAAGAATGATATTTGCATATTTTGCGAGAAAATGAAGAAAGTGTGACTTTTATATTGATATTCAGGTTAAATTCTCCATTTTAAAAGAAGATTGAATGGGGATGAATGATTTTTCAAAGGAAAATATGTTGAAATTGACTTTAATCCTTGCATATTTAAAAACAGCTGAAAAAGCGCCCAACTACTTAATAAATGAAGATGGAAACTAGGAAGGTTTACAAAGTGATCATGATGGCCTTGTAACCACTTGATGGTAGAAATAAGACTGACATATATGAGTACTAACAAGTGTGTATCTTCAATAGTAATTCAACAATGAGGCAGTTGGTACCACTCAGCAGCCATCATTTTTAAGGGGGTTGGTGGGTGGGTGGTATCAAGGTCAATGTAGGTTCAGTGACCAGGTTTTTCTGACAAGCTGTATTATTTTGTTACAGGCAGATAATAATAATGTAACTTAAGTGAAAAAAATGAGATGAAATCAAATCTTTGAAGAAAAAATAATGAATTTTATTGAGTGGTGGGGTCAGATCAAAACACTTAAAATTGCATTGGGAATCCATTGTGATAGTACATAGAAAAAGTGTTATATTTCCAAAAGTATACCAGTTGGCTGAATTTTCTTTTCGCATTATTACACTTGTATGGGTCCGTATTGCGTATGCATAATTAACATGAATATTAATTCTTATTTGCATAATGAAGGTATGAATACACCATTGCGGCCAATCAGGTGCAGGTTACCGCACTAAATAGTTCTTGGTTGTCTTGTGCTGACACCTTTGGGGGCCATTTACCTGTAATTAACCCACTGTTTCAGCTAGACTATTACATGAACTTATCAGCCTGTTTGTGTTGTATGGTTTGACAGATAGTTTTTCCATGATGAGTTTTATAAACAGAGGGCCAATCACATATTCATACACAGTGACGTAATGCTGGCAAGCCGTGCTCCGAGCACGTGTTTCTTGGCGATGACAGGTAAACACTGGCATAACTTTTGATTCTATCTGTAGACTTGCCTTTTTTATCTTGAATGTTTTCAATGAAAGGTGTCTGCACAACACCAACTGCTTACTATATTTTAAAAAGTGACGCAACAAAAGTTAAACGCCTTTATGTTTATATGAGAATATACAGTGAATATAATGGTGGCGTCATCCCCGCAATGCTATGAAGTGGAAAGACTGTCGTAACTTAGTGTAGGATAAGGCCTGAGCTGACTTTTCTCCTGAATAAAGACTCGGGAAAGACCTGATCGCTCGAGGGGCGCCAAGGCTTTCTTGAGTCTCTATTCAGGAGAAAACAGTCAGCGAAGGTCTTATCCTACATAGTGTATGGTCCTGCACAAAATATATGCTTGGTACCACATAAGGAAATAAACATACAAATACTTGCGTATTAAAAAAAAAAAAAAAAAAAAAAAAAAGGTAATGAAATGAGATTCCTATTCCCCATGCTGTTATCTCCTCAGTAGACTCTTCCAGTCAAGGTGATGTAACAACCCAATTGTTTGCTTCCTTGAAATTAAATGTGATCAGTTTTCAGCTTTAGAATGCAATAATTGACCTATATCATATATGAACCAATCAGAGTCTTGCTTTCCGTTCGTCTTAGCCTGCGAGGAGTTTTCCTCATGACAAGATTGCACCAAGTTCATTCACTACACAGCGCGTGCTCCACGAACTAAAGAACACGCCCATCAGTACAACTTGTGATAAAATGGCACAATTATGTAATAGATATACAATGGTCCCCAGGTCGATTGTAATGATACCAACCGACCGCGAAGCGGGAGGTTCGGTATCATTATAATCGGCCGAGGGACCATTGTATATCAGTTTTAGTTCATTGTTCAACAATACAAAGAGAGTTTGCATTTTCAAGTGAGAGTTATAACATGAAAGGAGACGATTATGGCTTATAACTGTCGAGTGGCGAAGCCACGAGACAGTTGTAATAGCCATAATCGTCTCCTTTCATGTTATAACACATTTGTCATTGGCTGGTAGGAATGGTCATTTGTGTTTAGGTCGGATCAGTGATTTCATGATTGAAAGCGTATTATCTGTTAGTTACGTAATCAAATTCTTACACACACGTGTGACAGTGTCATTTCACCTCCGAGTCACTTCATTCGTGATTTCGCTCAGGCTTTCAGGTAGTTCGTGAATTATTTTTCCAAAGAAATGACGGCACCGGCAGTACTGGGAGGTATGTTGGTTTTTATTTGTAGTGTTTTTACAATTTCACAATCAAAGTTTGTTTTGCGTTCATGATATGCTACTGCATCAAGACAGAGATATGCACGTCTCTGATCAAGACTACTGACCCGGAGAAGTTTTGTGGCTGATGGTATAATGCGTGCTGGTACTTGAATGGAAAGTTTTTATCATGGAAATTCAGGTAAATCCTTTCAAATTTTATTGTTAGACATTGAAAGGGTTAATTCGGAAAGAGTGAGTTATAGGTTTTACTTAATTCACTCTTTTTGAGGGCCCTTTTTGCGATTATTGAGGGTGAAGGTCAGCCCAAAAAAGATGCATTATCAAGTTTCATAATACATTCTTTTTCATAATCAATGGTTATGGGATATAATCAACACTTTTTGAGCCTTATGATTGGCTAATTCCTACCAGCGATATGACAAACAGCCTTAAAAGTGCACCATCAAGGTCAAAGTAGAAAAACAAAATATCCACCAATGAATGACAAAGACAGCCTTAAAAGGGCACCACCACGGTCAAAGTAAAAACAAAAACAAAATATCCACCAATGAATGACATTGGTATTCGGATTAAAAGGTCACACACTGGCGCATGCCACTGTTCCCCGAAATGCGAAGAAGTTGGCTTACGGCTTGCGGACAGTGGTCAATGTGGCCAAATTACATACACCTTATGATGATAATGATATTGATACTGCTGATGATGATTTAATTCAAATCTATGCTTATACTGAGGACATGGAACTGACTGCTGGTGATCTTGGTATATCTGTGCATCAATTAGCAAAGGCACTGGAAATCCGGTGCACGACAGTTCGTCTAAAAACCAGTCCATCGAAAAGTTAACACATCGAAATTCTATTATGTCTAAATTCCGTTACATCGAAAATCATATTTGTCGCACACAACTTGGTAGAAAAACATCATGAAAAATCATGTATGCATAATGGACATGCAGAACCCTGATGGCCCCTATATTATCCAGTCCTGGAATTTCTCAAAGGGTATGTGTGTGGTTCATTTATTTCATTTTTTTTCTGTATTTCCTGTTTTTCTTTTCTTGGCATATAAACTATTGAAATATGCAAATCAACAATGCTCACTGAGCTATGACATCATGGCCATATTAATATGTAAAATAAAATGGTTCAGTGAAGGAAACCTATGCCATCCATATGTTTTTTATACCTTTCATTTTTTGTTGAATTCCGTGCTTCTCGTTTTATTTTGCATGTTATGGAAAACAAATTATTTTCGACAGGCTGCGTATTAAAACTTTGGGCGGAATCCATGATTTTTTAAATCAATTTGAGTCTCCTTGAAATAACAAGCCACATCATTGTCAGTGAAATATAATGAGTAGTCTTGTTTGGTATATTTTGGAGAGGTTTTTGAAAAGTCACTGCATAGCACAAAGCCTCCCCTGTGTAAAACGTACTAGTCCACTCAGACTAGCTCCATCCATCTAACACGGCGAAATTTACGTGGCTTTTTTCACGTTTGCGGTGTACATTGGGTAAAAGTCTGTACAATATTTTGGCAAAGGCACCGAGCTGGATGGAATTGTCACCAGTCGCTTCCTCCTATCTGTTATAGATGGAACTGACATCAATGGTATGCCAATGTCAAAAAAAAAAAAAAAAAAAAAAAAAAAAAGGGACAAGGATGTCAAAATCCTGGAAAAAATTCCTCTTTATGAATATCTACTAAAAAAAAAGAGTATAGACCCATATCTTTTACATGGATTGCGAAGCAGGCCAAGCCTATATTAATCACTCTCCATGGCACAGATCGTGGCGTATACTTCCCACCTATATGTTTGGTGGAGGAAACCGAAGGACTCTGAGAAGACCACCGTGCACAGTCAGAGTGGTTGGAACTCTTTCCACATGCTTCCTCGGCCGTGAATCGAACCCGGACCGCAGAGGTGAAAGGACTTAGGACAAGGTGGTGTAATCTTTGTCAACTGGAATATTTACTTCAAAATACAAATGCATGAAAGGCACGATAATGGGAAAACAGTTTAAATCGCGTTTTTGTTTGTTTGTTTTTATTTTTAAGAGCCAGCTGGGTCCATTTGCTTTGTAGTTTTTTTTTCTTGTATTTCATGTTGATACATGAGAACAAGTATGGAAATGTCCAACCTGTTTTGGGATAAGTGTTCATTTGAGATTTTTGAACATTTTGGTAGACATACATTCTGTCTCTCATTTCTCCATATTTGGTATTTCTAGCCTCAATGCAATCTTTAAAATAAAAAATGGAAAAAGTACTTGCAGTGTTAACATGGTAGTCAATAGACCGTGTTAATATCTTTTGGTTGTTTCAATAAAATATTCCTTTTACTGTTTCAGTAAAACCTTTGAATCTTGACTACAGACAACAGGCATCTGCACTAAAATGTTTGTTTCAGGTGTATATTTTTTCAAAATGACATCTGATTTTACACAATTAAAAACTAATTTACTCGGAGACATTTATAGTGCCAAAACGTATCCAGAATTTTCTAAAAAATAAGTTCTTTTTGAAAATCCTTATAAAAAATGATGATTCCCCAAAACTTAAGCATTTTCATAAAAAAGCTGTTTTCACAAAATTCATTTTTACCCAAAGGGTTCTGTTTGTACAACATTGAATTTTGAGTTCCATTTTTAGTGCAGACAGATTCCTGCAAAACCTTGAGGTCAATTGAGTACATAGGTTTTATAATACTAGGAAGGCATATTTCTGTGATATTCGGTGTGGAAATGAAGGCACTTTTTCAGGTTGGACATTAAATTTATGGTCAATTCTATCTTCACACGTCTATTCACACCTTGTCATTCATGCTGTTTGGTGAATATTGAGACGATTCTTGGGGATATATATATGTATATATATTTATATTATATTTTGTCGTGCTCCGTTTTGTGTTCGGGAATGTGGTGTAGCGTTTCACTTGAAAAAAAATTCTAAATTAGTCTTAGACCAATAGCTGTTATGAAAATTAATAATAAATAATAAAATAGAGCATTGAATAGCTGTTAAAAAATAGACTGGTTTTTGGATTCACTTTACAAGTGCAAACAAAACTAGAAAAGAAGATTTGCTTCAAAGCAAATCTGTCTGTGCCTTCAAAAGTTGTAAATATTAAATGCTACAACTTTTATCCTTTGGTATTTGACATTACATTAACCTTATGGCTTGATGCAAATTTCAAAGTCCAAATGACCTTTGAAGGTCACATGTAAATTGCGCAGTGTTACAATACCCACAATTTAAGCCCAACATGAACCAAATTGGATGAAAATTGACCAAGTTATGGCAAGATGAAACTTTAAAATGGCCAAATGACCTTGACCTTTGCCCTTTTCAGGTTACATGTTCTTATCAAAATGTGCAGTGTTGCAATACGTACAATTTGAGTCCAACATGGATGGAAATTGGCCAAGTTATGACTGGATGAAACTTTCAAAGGTCCAAATGACATTGACGTTTGACCTTTAGAGGTCACATGTAATATAAAAAATGTGCAGCGTTACAATACCTACAATTTGAGCCCAACATGTTCAAAATTGGATAAAAATTGACCAAGTTATGGCCAGAAGAAAGCCATCATCGAAAGTGGCCTTTGTCCTTGAAATGACCTTTGACCTTCAGATGACCTCTACCTGAAGTAAACCTTGACCTCAAAAATGACATTTTCGCTTAAAATTGAACTTTGACCTTGATATGACCTTTAACCTTGACATGACCTTGACATTTGGGATGACCTTTACCTTGCTATGATCGAACTCCCATACACACAGAGCCACATCTGCTATAGTATATAAGATATTGAAGATTTAAAATTTTAATCAGCCTCATTTGCATAATTTTGAAAAGCATGACCTCTCATTATAAAAAGGCCAGACTTTATCTATAGAAGTATAATTGTGCCAAGTTTGGAGTTTCTACATGTAATACTTTTCAAATAAATTGACGGACCAATTTGCCTGTAAAGAAAGAAAGAAAGAAAGAAAGAAAGAAGGAAGGAAGGAAGGAAGGAAGGAAGGAAGGAAGGAAGGAAGGAAGGAAAGAAAGTAAGAAAGAAAGAATTCCTAGAAAAACAATATGTCTGTGTTGGCACACAGACATAACGTGCACCACATCGTTTTAATATTGAATTTCTCATATACTTCGTATTTTTGTGTCATTATGACGATGATGAGAATATTGGAGATCATGATAAAATGTCCATGTACTCGCCAATACTCACATATTTCCATGCTTCGAATTTGCGGTGCAACGACACGTATACAGTGTAATAGTAGTAGTAGTGTTTTATTGACAGTAACATTACAATAAATGAAAATATTCTAAGGGGAGACACAAGCAAGATTTGATTGCTGTCCATATCTCAACAAGATCATGTTGCGCAAAGACGATGAAAAAGAAAATCCATAAAAATATTAAAGAATATATACATACAAGTCAATTTGTCCGTCAAAAATCACGTTTTGAGAAAGTATATGTGACATTTTAAGATTCACATTGTTTCAAACTAACAGGAACTAATTCACTTCAATATTCTGCAAGAACCTTGTAGACATATAAAGTTGCTTCCTTTAAATTAGTATTGGCGTCAAAAAGTTGTGACACTGTAGTTACCATTACTTAAGCACTGAGAGTTTTCGCGAAGATAAGCAGTAATTGGGCATGCCAGTAGAACATGCTGTTCTGTTTGCGGCACAGGGCCGCAAATGCAATGGCGGTCTTGACTAGGGATCCGGGACCATCTCCCGGTTTCGATTTTAAGTCTGTGAGAGCTTAATCTTAACCTCGAGCATGAAATTCTGGCCCACTCAGGGATGGTAGAGTCTCCAAAGAGTTTATGTCTCTTCAATGCTGGGTTTATTTCGATATATGTTTTGCTGCGGGTAGTGGCACTCTGCCTGACTGTATCACACAGCTCTGTTAAGCAGGTTAATACATGACACCCCTGAGACACTTTTGAGCTTGAACTTTGACATAAGGTAAGGTCATCAATCAGATCGTTTGATTAAGCAAAAGACTCGACAGAAATACACGACCAAATGTCCGTGAAAGGATTCGCTTAGTATGTGCATTGAAAAAAAATATGTAATCTCATTTTGCGCTGACAAACATAGGATTTCATTTTAACCTAGAGTGAAGTCCACATGATACGAGGAGAAACCACCAAACCGTTTTGTTTAAAAGTTGTCGAAATGAAAGTTTTGGGGATATTTGTGAGAGCGATGTCAGCCGGTTCGGACTCGAGTTTCATATCTCTGTGTTTACAAGAATACAATGAATGGGGGTTTACGCTACAGTGCGCGCATGCAGTTGTCCATACATACATACATACATACATACATACATACATACATACATACATACATACATACATACAACAGTTTTACAACGCATTAACATTTTAATATCCAAAGATTATTAGAAAGTTTGGCCACAATAATTTACAGTTTTTAGATTTGTCTGTTTTGCTACTTAACTTTATCTTTTGGCATCTTTGTGTTTTGATATTCACTTTCAGACATTTTAGGCTTACATGTTTTCTGTTAGGTAAACCTTCAGGGGCTACAGGTAGCAAGAAGCAGCCTACGACAGTTACATGTTTGCCTAATTATACTTAAAATCCTGTTACGAAAAATTGTTTTGATAGCATGTTTTTGGCATAAATGCTAATGACTTTCATTCTTTTCTGATATGCCTAAATGCACATGTACTCAATATTAAAAAAATACTCAAAATTGACAGTATTTTCTCAAATGTCACAAACCTGACACATTACGTTGACACATTGACTCAGGGTTGGCAGTGAAATAGAGCTTAATTGTTTGTGGAGCATGTTTTTGGCATAAATGCTAATGACTTTCATTCTTTTCTGATATGCCTAAATGCACATGTACTCAATATTAAAAAAATACTCAAAATTGACAGTATTTTCTCAAATGTCACAAACCTGACACATTACGTTGACACATTGACTGAGGGTTGGCAGTGAAATGGAGCTTAATTGTTTGTGGAGTAGGTGTCATCATGGAGTTTGTTTTACATCTCTGGTGCAGGATGTACATTGTTGCAGTCCTTGTTATGATTTCCCTTGGCTTATACAGGTGGTCTAGCTGCAACTGTTTATTTTACTATCACTGGGACTAAATATAATGCCCCAGCTTGTTTCCACTTCAGTTAAACATTGGCGGATGGTTTAACTAGGATAAGCTGTCCAGCCAGAAAGGCTACATATTGGTTCAGGGGTAAGTCAAATTGTTCTTATCTGAACCTGTACTATGCAAATTTGGTAAGTATGGTTTGTTTGACAGATATTCTTCTTTCATATGAAGTTCTGAATTTATAAGCAAAACTTCACGTATATAGCTAATTCATCAAGTGCCACGTTCAAATTTATTCATTATTATGTGGGTTGTCTTTGCTGAATGTTTAGCTTAGACAAGCAGCCGCTACTCAGAGAGACATGTATGGGTAAAAGGCTCCGAAACATGTTGAGTAGTTACCCGCTGAAGACCCTTCAATTTATTTGGGCTAATATAGCCTATGTCAAAATTTTACAGAGGAACGTGTGCAATATGGACAATAGTACTTCTATGTATATAAGTTAGACAGGGACAGGTTAGCTTAATGAGAGTAAAGAGTTCGGACTGCGGAATAGGGTAATGACTACTAGGAAGTGATTTTTGACAAAAAGACACAAATACGATTAGCTTCCCAGCTATTTTGACTGAGTGTGGATAAATAATTAGATAAAAGTGAAAGCAACCTCTCACAATGATGAAAAGATAAGGACGCAGTCTGCTTCAAGCGTCTGTGATACCAACTGTCTGCTCCAGCACTTCAGCCTTGCCCCCCCCCCCCCCCCAAGGGGCAGGATCGCTCTGCACCCCACTGCCGCTTCGTATGCTCAGCGCCAGTCATATATGAGTAAATTTTATATTTGTTACGCTGTTTGTATTCTGCCAGAGAGCGGCTTTGAGTCAATTATGGACCGCCGAATGTCTGCAAGTAACTGGTAGATTTATTGCAAATTTATTATACTGACATTTTTCTTGGGTCTTTTGAACGAAACTTGTTTCTCAAGACTTTGACAAGAATACATACTGCCTTTAAGTTGTACACGTCTTGAGCATGGCACATGCATGCCTCTAAGCCCAGAAATATTTCAATTTATATGAACTATTGATGTATTGCATTATATCATGCATTCTTAACGTAAGAGAAAGATATAATGACTTCATAATTGAAATATATTTAAAATGTAATATTCCTAATTAATACAAAATTGAGAATGAGAATGTTTCATGTATTTCAAGTATTATAATATTGTTATTTCAGTGAATCAACAACTTGGCATTGACTGCATTGCGAGAGATATCATTACAGTGGTCCTAAAATGTGCACCTCGAGTCGTTTGGTTTGTGGTGAGGTACGTGCGTCACACATGGTAACTATATCAAACCAGGTGCTTCATTTCAATAGTAGAAGAATCGTTATGCTAAGTTTGGCACTTTTCGGAAAAATAGTTTCCAAGAAACTTGGGGGCAAAATTCACACGTAATGAATGAAAGTGAATGATTGAATGAATGAAATTTGATTTGCTTCTCAGCAAATCACTCTGTGTGCCCAGGAATCTTTTATAGATTTCCTATTCAGTATTTATTTAACTCCTGCAACAATAGTTTTTATTGAACTGTTCAAAAGGCACGTTAAAATTGAGTTGTGTCATAAACCTCTAAATTCAAGTTGGAATGGTTCCTCTATCTATAATGATTTTGAGGTTATTCAAGATTGTAATTTTGTGTATTTGCATAGATTAAACTACCACAACTTATAATTCATGGTACCTTGCATACAGCTATCTCACTCACCTATGAATTGAAGTTAGAATGGCACCTTTATCTATAACTATTTTGATGTTGAATATTGAAGATTTGAATTTTATGATTTTACCTAATAAGCACAAATTTCAATGCTTCATTGGGTGCAGCTATGACACCAACTAACCAATCAATTGAAGTCGGAATGACACATCTATCTTGTGCAGTTGTTCAAAATTCAAATCTTGTGTATTCTCCTAGTTTGCATAAATTAAAATTCTACAAATTTTGGTTGGAGTTAATTGGATATGCCTATAGCAGATACTTGTGAAGATTACCAAAGTATGAATGGTACCTCTCACTTTAATAGTTTTGAAAATTTGCAACATTTATTAAACTTTCCAACTGCCCCTAATTAACAAATTGTAATTCTTCCACTTTTGTCTTTGGCCCATCGGATACGCCTACAGCACAAATCTGTGAATTAAGAGTTGGAATGGTACCTCTGTCTATAATAGTTTTGAAGATATTTAACCTTTAAAATTTCAAACGGTCCTCATTTACATAATTATCAACATGGTGACTAATCCAAAAAGAGGTGCTTCGTTTTACTCTTAGGTCAATCACCATGGCAAGTCTGATACTTTTCCGAAATAAAGAAACAAAGAAAGAATAAAGTGTTTGAAGGAAAGGAAAAAGCATGTTTGCACACCGACTTAATTTTTCTTAGTGCTAACATGAGTGAATGTTAACATTTTATTTTGGGCATAGAAAAGGAAGCATTTGTGCCTTACCAATACCCTCAGTTTAAAAATACAGGCAAGTCTCGCTGTCATTGCAGCTTATGGGGTTGTTCAAACCAATTTCGGACTCCATGGGCTTTCCAAAGTGGGCGCAGATGATTGCAGCAGGTACCTGTATGTATACGTACAGCCAACTGCAAACCCAAATCAAAGTGGACGGGCACAAACAGCCAGACTTGTTGCACTGTTTGAGTGAAAGTATTTTATTGATTTTACCTCAAAATGTTTATTTCTTGTATCCAACTTGCAACATCGTGAGAAGACGGGGTCAAACTGAACAAACATGCCTGCTGTTTTATAATTTGCTGATGTATTTAAATAATTACAGTTGATACCTCATGGATTGGTAATTATAGACCAAACGGCTGCAAGATCTCTGAACAAGTTGTGGTAAGTTGGGGTGGGGGTGGGGGGGCAGAATGGGAAGATCGGCTGGTGCAGGAAATTTTTCACACATGACACTGCTACACTACTCTTCAATGCAATAATATTACCTCTGTTTTATTACGCAGTCATAGTCTGGAGAACGTGTAGCAAGGCAAACTTGACGAGGCTAGATAAATAGGAGAGGAGCCAGAATTATACTGGAGTGTTATATCAGAGACAGAAGCTCTAGATTTGCTTGATTCACTCGGTGGGCTGCCTCTATACGCTAGATCAGACTTTCATACAATCGCATTGGTCTTCAAATGTACACGCTATTTAGCCCCTGATTACCTGTCTCCTCTTCTTCCTCTTTTTCTTCTTCTTCTTCTTCTTCTTCTTCTTCTTCTTCTTCTTCTTCTTCTTCTTCTTCTTCTTCTTCTTCTTCTTCTTCTTCTTCTTCTTCTTTTTCTTCTTCTTCTTCTTCTTCTTCTTCTTCTTCTTCTTCTTCTTCTTCTTCTTCTTCTTCTTCTTCTTCTTCTTCCGATATTCATTCCTATGCAACCAGACAGGCAAACAATTTACGCATGAATCGAGTAAGACGGTCGTCCCTGCAAAAATCCTTTACAAACTTGGGCGTTCTCCTTTACGATAAACTTCCCCTCATAGATAAAATGCCCCAAATTTGACTTCATTCAAATCTAAATATTTGGAAAACCTGAAATTATACCAGTCAAACATAAACTTTCATTAAATCTTGATAGATCACAGTGACTGTAACGTATAATATACCCGTACATAAGTCATAATTGCCATACTGTTAATCATGTTTTATTGCATACTTTTACAACACAAATTGTATTTAACCCATCTGCTCTTTCTGTGATACTGTAACTTGGAGTCTTTGACAATGCAATATTGAGTTTTTTCCTGAACTTCTGCAGACTTATGTATATATATATATATATATATATATATATATATAAATTGGCATCTTCGTCGCGTCAAATATGATTTTTTGTGAAGTCATATTACTACTATTGTTGTCACTTTCGCCCCACATTCTAGCCCCCCACCGTGCTATGGTCGTTACTTGAGCCCCACCATTGATCTGATTGATTAAATGGATATGGATGGATTTCCCACGAAGCCGAGGCCTCGGTGATGTTAGAGTTAGCGGGTAGGTATAATAATTGATCTTCGGGCCCGTATAGGGGTACGTTTTCAAAAAATAGACTTATGCGGTCGTTTGTGGGGTACGATTTCTAAAATTAGGTTTATGCGTATTATGATCCGTATAGCGGTACGTTTTCTAAAATTAGATTTATGCGTTTTATGATCCATACCTGCGGTTCCACACAGATGCACGCATGCCATATAATATTGTCGCAAGGTCTGACCAGACAATGTTGGTGAAAGGGATTACCTGACCAACACGGGACCGAGTCAGCCATGTACATCTAGTTGTAGGATTGACAGAAGGGATTAACATTGGTGTCTCTTTATTGACCAAACACTTAAACCTCAAAGAAATATCAGTCGCAGGTACATGATTACAGACAACAAATATCAACTGTTTGGTTGACACATCATACAATGCATCATTTGTTTCACTTTCCACCAAAACTACATGTAGCCAACACTTTTAATGATGCCAATACATAACATAACCACGATTGCGGGATACAATATTGTTCTTCTGTGCCTGTCCTCTTTTGGCAGCGTTCTTCTTTTTCTTCATTTTCTTGTTTTGTAACTTGGCTTTCATCTGTAGGTCCTGTGCCATGATGGGAGACATAGCTGGTAATGTCTTCTTTCTTCTTCTAATTTTGTTTCCTCCTTTTTGTGGACCAGAAAGCCGCCATGGTTGATTAAAGGCTCCAAACCCTGGTATATTGCTTTTCATCTTCATAATGGAGACGCCCGAAAATGTAATGTAATGTCAGAATAGCGTATATTTGTAGATTGTCCCTCAGTGTCTAATATGAAAATACGCATTTGTCGAACGGGATTCTGCACAACACGGGTGAACTGTTCTGTGGCAAAATGTTTATCTGATGGTGATATTCTTCGTAATATTTGTTTTAAACTGTCCCCAACAATAGTGTACTCTACAATGTCACAACACAACAGCAAACGTTGACTTGTTTGTCCTTCTGCTTGGTCAATATTTATGTTTTACATTTCTGGTGCAGGATGTCCATTGTTACAGTCCTTGTTGGGATTTCCCTTGGTTTGTACAGGTGGTCTAGTTGCAACTGTTTATTTTACTATCACTGGGACTGAATATAAGGCCCCAGCTTGTTTCCACTTCAGTTATACACTGGCGGGTGGTTTAACTAGGATAAACTGTCCAGCCAGAAAGGGTACATATTGGTTCAGGGGTAAGTCAAATTGTTCTTATCTGAACCTGTACTATACAAATTTAGTAATTATGGTTTGTTTGACAGGGGTTCTTCTTTCATAACGAAGCTCTGCATTTATAAGCAAAACTTCACGTATTTAGCTAATTCATCATTTGCCACGTTCTTATTTATTCTTTATTATGTGGGTTGTCTTTGCTGAATATTTAGCTTAGACAAGGAGCCGCTACTCAGAGAGACATGTATGGGTAAAAGGCTCCGAAACATGTTGAGTAGTTACCCGCTGAAGACCCTTTAATTTATTTGGGCTGATACAGCCTATGTCAAAATTTTACAGAGGAACGTGTGCAATATAGACAATAGTAATTCCATATGTATACAGGTTAGACAGGGACAGGTTAGCTTATGGAGAGTAAAGAGTTCGAACTGCGGAATAGGATATTGACTACTAGGAAGTGGTTCTGGGCAAAAAGACACAAATACAACTCACAGCAAGTTCCCAATATCGCGGTAAATTTAATTCCTGTGGCAATTGCACACAAAAATCGTTTCCACTGTTTCCAGGGTATAACTGTTTAATGTCTTCACTACTCAGCAGTACATAAAAGTCCATGCTCTTACAGTATGATGATATGCTACTAATAGTTTTTTTTCAGTCTATAACTTCCATATCTATGCTATCGATCTTTTCATGCTCTAATTTCTTTTTCTTGTTAGAGGCACTTTCCACTTTACCAACAGATGTTTTCTTACAGGTGGGACAATACACAAATAATTTAATCATCTGTTTGGGGTCGGGCTTCCATATAGTTTCACAATGTTTGCACGTAACCCACCAGTCCATGGTATTTGGGGGTAAATAAATATCAACAGTATTACAATGCACACACGGAATTAGCTCAAAAGCAACCCTTGTTTGTGGACCCACGAGGCAAGATATATTACGGTGAGGTCTCACACCACTCCATTCATACACGCATAAATGAGCCAATGCTTTGTTATTCCGAATGAGTGATTTATCTATATCACTGCGATAAGCTATGCTTTTGAGAAATTCTTTCCATTGTGGAGGATCTTGATTTGTCTTGTCGTCGGAACTTTATAACCATTTCATATACAGCAGCGTGTCATTCTTTGTCACAGGTTGTTGATGTCTCTCGTCATCCTCCTCCTCATCGTTATCACTTGCTGAATCATCAGATATAGACATATTAAAGGGTTTTCAAATGTTCTGCAGATAATTTTGCAGGCTTTTGTGGAGATGTGTGTGACGTAGTATTTGTTCTCAGTCGTTCGTGGTCGGGTGTTGTCGGTTTTAGATCAATCACCAGAAATCCATATGGATTTGAGGTGGCTTCTTTGTACATATCCATCATGTAATTTGGCTTGTCTGGGAACATGCGCTGACTCATGGTCTTGATCGTTTGTAAATCCATAGGCATGTTGCCTAAAATTAAATACTGACAATTTCTGCGCATGGTCACCGTGCGTGGCTCGTAAAAATTTTGCACGAGCACTATAACACTGAAATTTCGATGATGGCTTCCTTTGGTGAATAAATCTGTCATTCTGTTATCTTTGCTAATATCGCTCATCAGATCGTCGAATACGATCAGATTTCTTTTCTTGGGTCTAGAAAGCTGTCTTGTTCCAAGTTTGAAGGTATACCTCTAATAAATTCAATGTCTGGAATATTGTCTTGCATCTCGGTATAGGAGGGCTGCCAGTGTGAGTAACAGATGATAATTCTTTCCGGTGGTGGTTCAATTGTTTGGTCTGTTGATATACTTTATTTCTAGAGGATTAGAAAAGTAGCCAAAGGCTAATACAAATTCTTCTCCTCGTGTAAATACAAAATACAGACAAATATAACCGTACATAGCGTAATGTAAAGAGAAAAAAAATTGTAAAAGACAATAAGATACAACATAAAATGACAAAATACACAGTTATACGTAACACATGGGATCACAATATAATACAAGATCGCAAACTGCCATTATTCTGGAGAGGAGGACACATAGGACAGGAAAAATATTGATAAGCGACAGATAATTGAACATATGTGGGTATATATATATATATATATATATATATATATATATATATATATATATATATATATATATATATATATATATATGTATGTATACAATGGATACTAATGTGCACAAACCACAGATGACGACTGAAGGGGAGGTACTAGTCCGACAAAAGAACCAGGGTTACTGTTTGGCGCGGCCGAAGCACGATGGCGGCATGCCCACACTGCCACTGTGGAGCCACCATTGCGCCCTACAGCTCGGGTGTCCTTTCCCCGCCTTGTCATTGTCAGACACCTGCGGCGTGCTAATACTATTTGTAATATAAAGGACTAATTAGCTGATATATACATGAGCATACATATGACATAATTTTATGGTCTACAATATACAAATACAATGTGACTAACCAGTGTCATCAGTGTCGTCTCCCCTTAAGAACTTTTTGAATCTCAAAGTACTCATTTATGTATTGACCTGACGCGTCCATCAAAAAACAGATATTGACGAATGTAGCAGATGGGGTACCCAATAGAAGTAAATTGATTTTCTCTGTTTGACGTAAAGTTTCAAAAATAATACCTGTGTTGCCAGTGGAAAGAATTTCAGAGACCCTTGTCAGAAGAACTTGTCTATGAGTGTTGTAAAATGGACACTGCGGCATATAATGAATGATAGTTTCGGCCCGAAAGCCACAAGAGCAAGCTGGAGAATCACATAGGTTTCGTGAATAAAGATGAGCATTAAGAGCACTGAAGTCAACTCTCAGACGATTTAACAAAATATTGAGCTTCCGAGGTCCGTGTCTTAAGTGAGCGAGTCTGGATGGAAAATATATTAATCTAACTGATGTTTTAAAAGTACTTAAACATGGAGCATTCCTTACTTGAAGTGGAAGTGTATTCCACAGGCGAGTGGTTGATGGAAAGAAAGAATTCTTAAATCTCAATTTACGCGAGTGCACTAATGTGCGATCATGAATGTTTCTCAGCGGGTAATTAACCCTATCTGCGTTATGTACAGGAATCAAGTCTTGTAGGTATTGAGGGCATGTGCCAGTAACAATTTTATAATACATAATAAGCTTGATAAATTTCCGTCTATCTTCCAGACTCGCCCACCCTAAACAATTTGAAATTTTGACTTGGCTAGATGTTTTCATCGCACCAGATACATATAAAGATGCTTTGTATTGGACAGACTATAATTGTTTCTTACTTTTCTGTGAGCAATTGTCGAAAATAGGTACAGCATATTCAAGGATGGGCCGAATAAATGACGTATACATACTTTCTAATGCATTGCATGGCAATAAGGGAGAACAATATCTGATGCAACCCAAACGTGACGATGCCTTGCTGCAAATATAATTAATGTGACTGTCCCAGGATAAGTTTGCAGAGAGAATTACACCAAGATGTTTGTGCTCATGAACGCGTTTTACAGGTTCGTTCAAAAATATCAACGGGTCATGAGCCGGTTTCGTTTTTTTTTAACAGAGACAATAATTTCTTCTGTTTTACTTGGGTTAAAAACAACTTTCCATTTCTTACCCCATTCTTGTACAACAGATAAGTTTTCGTTCAGACAGATAGTCGTTTTTTCAGGTGTGTTAACAATTTCAAATAAGGTTGTGTCATCAGCAAATAGATAAGCTTTACTAGTTAAATCATCGACTAGATCGTTTATAAAAACAAGAAACAACAAAGGCCCCAGAATACTTTCTTGAGGGACACCAGATTCTATTGTTACCCAGTTGGAGGAACAACCTTAAAGTACTACCCTTTGCTTGCTAAAGCTTAAACATGATTTAACCCATGACAAAAAAGGGTCGCAGACTCCAAATTCCCGTAATTTATGTAGTAGACCACGATGCCATACACCGTCAAAGGCTTTTGATACATCCAGAAAGACCATTCTTATTTCTTTACCTTGATCGATAGCTTTGCATAATTCGTGGACTATACTAATAAGTTGATATACAGTCGAATCTAGTTTTTTGAACCCTGAATTACAGTGAGTCAACAGATCATTAGAAGAAAGAAAGTTGTATAACCTTTAAAATATGCAGTTCTCAAATACTTTGGACATAAAATACCGTAAATAACATATAGATCAAGTTATTATTTTTATTAACATCACCATCATCATGAGAACACGATTAACGGACGTGCAGTAAACGACCATGTGAGCCCTTTTCACAATTTTTGAAACTTTTTCGTAGTTTGACAATAAATTACACATACAATTTTCTAATAAATTGCACGATAACCTAGCCAAAGGTGACTCCCGTTTTCTGTCCGGCCCACAGTAGAAAGGGGAGTCACTTTGGACTACCAGCAACCTGGAGGCTAAATCTGCTCATTCTGAAATTTAAATTGTCCACTCTGCACTGTTATGAGAGGTCATGACGACTTTTCAGCCATTTATACATCCATATTCTATTCTTAGGGAAACGCAAGAGCTAATTTTTTGCAACTACTGCTGCGGTGGCACATAGGCCTACCACACACACGCATTTTAAATCATCCTCCACGGCTAGAGAGCAGTCTTAGCGGTATGGCTGAATAGAAATCATGTGACCAAGGTCGGTGATCATGTGAGCAGACTCGGTACCACAAATTAAAAACAAGAGGACTGTGACAGTCCTGAACTCAGCTGACTAACTGAACTTATGACCCTGGAAATGAGGTCAAGGTCACTGACCTATTCTGAATCTAACTTTCATAGAGGGCCACCCCCATGTACAAGATCAAAGTCACAGTACAAATACTTCTCAGGTTATCATGCGACCAGTAAATCCATGTTAGTGGCCGTGTGACCTTGAAAATGAGGTCAAGGTCACTAATGTACAGTCTCAATCTTTTCTGAATAGAGGACCACCAACAAGTCCAACGTCAAGGTCCTACCGTCCACAGTTCTCAAGTTACAAAATGAAAAGTAAAATTCATGTAAGTGTCTGGGTCCCAGTGACCTTGGGAATGAGGTTAAGGTCACCCATGTACTGTCTAAGTCTGGCCTTTGCTCAGGACAACCATCATGTTCAACATCAAGGTCCAAGTTCAAATAGCTCTCAACTTGTCAGGTGAACAGTAAAACTTGAACAAGTGGCCCCATGACCTTGGGAATGAGGTCTAGGTCTCTCGTCTACTGTCTAAGTCTGGCCCTTATTGAGGACAATTAGGGTCTTGGGGTCCCAAGGAGTGTCCCTATTCAATTTAAAAGTAATTGGCAACGCGGTTTTAAAGAAAAAGATTTTTTAAGATTTCCCCCCAAAATGAACAAAAAAATTCGTTAAAAATCCAAAATTCACTAATCCGTGACCATTTGAACAAACCTGGTAGAAACCCATCCAAGGAACATTGCCATCAAGTTTGAAGTCAATCTGGAGGACGGTTTTGGAGAAAAATTCAAAAATGTAAATTAGCATTAGAATGTCTATTGACTCACATAGTAATCAATAGGAAAGCTGCATTGGCCGACAAGTGCCCAAATTGAAAAAAAAAATCATTAAAAATCAGGAATCCACAGCAGTGTCACCTATTGCACAACTTTGTTTAACCCTTCTCCAAGGGACATATCCACGAAGTTTCAGTTTAATATGAGTGACGGTTCTGGAGAAGAAGTCGAAAATAGCAAAAACACACAAAAAATCATAAAAATTAGAAAAAAAATTGCAACCCCCTCTGGTGAACAAATTAACTAGGAGTCCCCGGGCGTGTCCCTGTGGGATATCAAAGCAATTGGGTGAGCGGTTTCGGAGATTTTTTAAGATTTTCCCCCAAAGTGAACAAAAAAATTCACAAAAATCCAAAAATCACTGGACTGTGACCAATTGAACAAACTTGGTAGAGACCCACCCAAGGCACATCTCCACCAAGTTTGAAGTGGATCTGGCCAACGGTTTTGGAGAAGTAGAAAATGTGAATGTGGACGACGGACGACGGACCATCACAAAAGTTCAGCTGACTGACAAGTCAGCTGAGTTAATGATTAATGATGCAGTTCTTTTTTTTTAATCCAGTGCACTTATCGTACACAAAGTGTACAAGCTAAATAAAAAGCTCTAATTAACTGGCCGGCCTCGGGAAATCTCTCTGTATCTGGCTTCAAAGACCTGCTTTGCGTGGGCCTGGTTAAGGCCTATATACACATATGACCAAAATACAAACAGGCCTATTGGAACCCGTGCGACCAAAACAAAAAAAAATTATCAATTCGTGCGTGTGGTGGCACAAAAGTGCCACTGAAATGTTTTTCTTTTTCCTTGAAAATGCCGTGCGTGTTTAAAAATCGGCGTGGTTTTGAAGCTCGGCCTGGCGCTGAAATACATCAAAGACTAAAATTCGCAAGACGTTCGTGGGAACTTTTAATTAATTTTTCTTCATGTGCAAAATGTAAATCATTCTTCTGCCCAACACCCCCCTGTAGCGAAAAGAAGACAATGACGTCCCAGTGCGCCTAGATTTCATGGCCAAATCTAAATTGACATCAAAATTATCCAAAAACTGATCAACCTAATCCGAGGTTTAGTATTTTACAATTAATTTTGTTAACTTCCAGCTGATATTCAGAGACTGGCATTTGAATGACGTCCTTCCTAATTAACAATATTGGAATGCTAAACCGTGCATAAAGAGACAAAATTATTTTATGGTAGACGTCTATAAACTGTTTCAAAAAGCTTCCTAAATAGACAGATTTGGTATAAAATGTTTTCTCAAAATGCACCCGTCTTCAAGACGTACTCCCTTCATATATCACAGAAAGTATTTCTACCGCAGGAGTCCTTTGTTTTTATTTCCTTCGAAAGTACGAAACCGTAATTCTGTCATAGTTAAAATGTATTTTTAACGCCTGAATTGTTGTTTGTATCTTAGGTAACTTGATAACTTGAAATTTCTTTTAATTAGTCTAACCGCATGGAATCTAGAGCTGCTACAAGGATGGCGCGAAATGTTAATATTTTGGTAACACGACCGGCACGGATCCACAATACACGTGTGATGGAGTTATTACACTAACATTGTAATTCTCTCACATTTTGCGGAAGTAAATCGGTCACCAAAAGCATTGACTTTCACATTCAATTAAACACAAAAGTGAAACTTTATTTTTGCTGCTTTCGGAAAGTCCTAGTCTTTCAAAAGGTCTCTGCCTGCAGGTTGAACATCATCAGCAATAGCATTTTCTACGCATTGACTAGCGTGAGCGCAATTTTCATTTTCCATCGTGCCAGAGGAGCAGGTAAGGTGTCCCACATGGAGTAACGCCAACTGGGTTCTGTGGTCGCCGTGTGGCGTCTGTCGCTGTCGAGGTGCATATTCTAACTTTCCAATGGGCTCATCGATGATATGGTTTACTGCCTTCAACAGCATATCAAAAGTTTTGCATCTGGAGTTAAATGGATTGATTTCTTGAACTTATTTAGTCACCAGGAAATTTGGTTGGGAGCTTTTTTATATGTAGGACTACACAGTAAATTTACTTTACCCTAGACTATACACAATTTTGTTTTCTTTAATCTGTTTTTTTTTTCAGGTTGTCATCATGAAAAATACCAAGAAAGTGTATTTAAACATTGTGCATGTTTAGACACTATGTAAAAATAAAAGCATGCTTTCATCTTGGTTCTTAAGAGCAGCCAGGTAGATTTTAAATTTTGCATCTATCTTGCATGGAGTTTTCCCTGATCGATGAACAAACACTTTCAGGTTTTTAGAATAGGGACATAGCAACCAAAAATTCGATTGCTAATTTCTGGGAAAGATGTTCTAGCAGGGGACAAGGGTATATGGTCTACCATATGTCAAGGTGCATATGTCATGGGTTTTCAAGGCAATGTGATACTAAGTATGAGATAAAAATCGAATTATGTTAAAGGGCCCAGTTTTATCAGCTGACATCACATGTTCCTCGGAAATAGGAGATATGCATATTAATTTCCCGCCAGAACTCCGTTCTTGATTGTCTACTCTCGCTTGGCGGGATTTGGCGAGATACGGGCAGTACCTATGGGAACAAGCGGGGTATTACTAATAGTTTGGAAATAAGAATACTTATTAAAGGCAGATGAATTTTTTTCTTTATATATGGTTTTGGAAGTACTGGATGAATACCAGTTTGGCACTTGTGAACTTAAATTTCTCAAAAAGATTGCTATTTTTGCCTGGCGTCAAACCCTTGCTTTGTGGCGGGAATTTAATGTGCATACGGCGTATTGACCTTTAACTCAGCTCTGTAGAAGCGTCATCTTGATGTATTCTTATGACGGTTTCCCTTGCCACGATATATATATATATATATATATATATATATATATATATATATATATATATATATATATATATATATATATATATATATATATATATATATATATATATATATATATTACAATGTTTTGGATTGCCAGAACATGTGATTTGTCTGTTTACAAACGTGTGATAATGTCATGATTAGTTTATATGGATATTTATGTTATGGTTTAATTCTCTAATTAGTCTGTCTTAGCAGGCAACTGTTAAACTATTTGTCGCACGCAAAAAAGCAGGGATTGGATAGACATGCCAGGCATACTATGCATGCAGCTCATTCAATGCTCTGGGCTCACAGTACAAGCAGGGTGCTCGAGCACACGCCTCTCTAATTGGAAGTTCGGCCCGGGGTGGCCAATGGGCTGTCAGTGTCTGGGTTGGGGAGAGCCCTGCCGCCTCCATATTCGCGCAGCGAATGGCCGAGGGCTGGGGGGCTTTTTGCTCGGCGGGCTGAGAGGACGGTTATGGCAGGGGCTGCGGGCTGGTTGTCGAACCCAGGTGACACAGAATGTTGGGGTGGGGGTGGGGGGTTCATAGGCTGGGTCTTTGGGGCAGGTCAGGTAGGGGATAGGGGAGGGGGCTGATGGTTGGAGCGGGAGGGGCGGGGAAGCAGGATATCACTAATATTTCGGAAATAAGGAATACTTAGTACAGGCAGATGGATATTTATTCTTGTAACCAATTTAGGAAGTACTAAATGAGTATGACTCAGTGGTTATCAGGAGTAAATAGTAGGTGAGCAATAAACAGCTCTTCTAGAAGAGCTTAGGTGAGCACTTGGCGAGCGCCGTTGGCGCGAAGCTTTGCTAGGGGGGTCCGGGGGCATGCTCCCCCGAAAATATTGAAAATTTAGACCTCTAAAACAGCAATCTGGGCCACTTTGGGGCATAATCTGTCAGAACAATGCATGCCTCAATAGCAATGGTATTGCCCAAATTTTACACTGTATTAATATGACTTGTGCTAATTTCTTGCCACTGATGTAGATTTTTGACTATAAGACTATGAATAAAGCAAGCCAAGGTGAAAAACTTAAAATGCCTGGCAGTCTTCCTGTGTTTTTGTTTTAATTCATACTCATCTGCATTCAGTAGAGAAAGATTTTGCACTGCTTGTATTGTAGACTAGACTGCATGCACACTAGTAGTATCACTCTGCAAACTGTATAGCTGCATGGTGGACCTCGTAATAATATGAATTGAATGTGTGGCTGTGGCAGTGGGCTATGACTTGCTTGCTTGCAATGCTTGCTTCTCTTCTTGTTTATCTTTTTACCTCTACATAACCACCACAAACTGAACAAGTGGCAACCCACTGAAATCACATACACCATCAGTAACTTGATGATTCAATTAGGATGCTTTTTCTACACAATGGGCTACAAGTAAATTACGTAAAACAACATGTTTGTGTCAAATCAGTTTTTTTAATTTAATTTCAATCACAAAGTTGTATTTTGTTTTCCTTTTTAGTGGATCAAAACAGAAAATACAAATAGTATCAGCCAGAAAGTTACTTTTCTGAAGTTGAACACCTGTTCACAAGAGTTGCAGAAAAATTATTCCAAGCCATGAAAAGAAAAAGTACAAATGACTAATTATACTACCCTTGGCCTTGCGAGAGCCTTTCCAATGATATATAATGCGGTTTGTCAAGAGTATGATCTGAGTTTTATTTATTAGGCCTACCATGATCGTTTATTAGCATCAGAGTCAGACATTCAGTCACGGCCGGTCAACCATACCTGCACAACAAACATCGTGCCGTCGATAAGTTATGTCTCATAAGTTATAATCAAACTTATCCACGGAGTGCCACTTTCTTTAAATTGGTTGTCAGTTTGACAGAATGTCTCTTTACACTGTCCGACAACTGAGGCTCAGCAGGGCTCGACAATTTTTTTAAAAAATCACTTGTCCGCAGCCTCTGATGCCGTGATGGGATGTATATCGTTTGCTTACCTACCATGAATGCTATCGGTACATCGTGGTAAATTTGCGTCTACAGTATTGGCAAGTTCCTCGCAATAAACGGTGTTATTAATTAAATTCAAACGGAAATTTTAATATTTCAAATTAGAAATCTAGTGCGCGCACTGTCACCATCTTTCCTGCAACTGTACACAAACAGCTGCTTTGGCCATGTGGTCTTACGCACAACACATCACCCGATTGGTCAATTGAGTCACATGCAAAAATGAGCCAATCATGGCTCGTGTTACTGTGTTTTCATCATAGCTTCCGCCCAGTAAACATGTGTGAATCTGCCGTAATTTACGGAGGGAACACACAATCGGGAAGCGTTGTTTATATTGCAGCAGGCGAAAATAAAGATTTCAGTGTTTATTGCAACAATTATTTGGCGTCACAGGCAACTACGCAAAGGTAGGGGATAGAGGGAATTTAATTTAAACATATTTATTTCAACTGGATCGCCCTATAGTACATCGAGATGTCACTAATCGAGGGGTTCTCCAGAACATAGAGTGACACACAAAATGTATATTACAAAACACACAGGACAAAACAAGAACAAAGTTACCCAATTAACAGAGAAGCTGTACACATGCTTCAGATTTGTACCCTGCATACAAAAATCACAGTAGTGGTAGTCATCAAAATGCAAAACAAAGCAAAATAGTTAACTGCAGGTAGAATGTACACACATACGTCCCTGTTCACAATAATACGGACTAGCGGTAGGAAATTTCATAAAGGACATTTGGGAAGTAAGAATTATCAGCGACTAACCCAACTGAAAATTACTGCTTATGCATAACAGAACTAAGATATGAAGCGTCTAGTATCTACAATGTATCTGTGGAAAGCATCACAAATTTGTATGTTGAAGGGAATGGACAATTGGTCGCTACCAAAGAGAAGAATATGAGCTAGTCTGTCACTCGCTGTGTGTATAATCAGATTTGGGTGGACGCCGGGAGCAATAATAGGGATGATGGAGTTGAGTAGTCTAATTCTATAAGTTGAATACTTTGGACAAAAGAACAGGTAATGTTGCAGATCTTCAGTGGGGTAGGAACACGAACATGTAGGTTGTGGGATGATGTTGACTTTAAAGAGATCAAAGTTAAGTCTCGAGAATCCAAGACGAAGCTGGGTATGACAAATGTTGGCAAATCTGTGTCCTTGGGTATAGTAAACAGGAACATGATCCACTGCTAGTAGTGTTGCTTTCAGCTTTGATTTGAATATTTGGAGGGAAACTGAGTCTCTTATATCGGAGGGAAGATTGTTCCACAGTTTGATAGTGTCAGGTAGGAAGGATTTGTCTAAGCGGTTAGTTTTGCAATTGATGGGACGTATGGAGCTAGTGTGGCGGAGGTTTCGAGCATTAAAAGTAGGAGGAGTTAATTGAGAGAGATAGGAGGGTGTTAAGTTGTGATACATTTTGTAAAGAAGAAGTAACTTAGAATACTTCCTCCTGCTGGCGAGTGTTGTCCAACCAAGTTCACGTAAGAGATTGGCGCGTGATGTGTGCCTTAATGCACCTGTGCATATTTTGGCAGCTTCAAACTGTATGGATTCAATAAGATCGGAAAGATAAGATCGGAACTGCCGAATGTTTCCAAAATCTGCCCGTGAGACTGGGTCAGTTCACCGCAGATCCACTCCACGCTGTCACTTGCGTGTGACTGGCAGTTGTGTGCTGTTTTTGCCCGGGAAGTCATTTCACGGCACCTATACATGATCTTTATTTTTTCCAACATTGTTAGAACCCGCCGATAAATGACATTTGATGTTATTTTGCAGATAAATTGCAAATTTTAATATTTTTTTATTCTTTGACATCTTAGGGGCATATCACACTGACGCTGAGTAGTATGACCCCGCTCAGTATGACAGTAAGCCAGTATCTACCAGTACCTTTGATATCCTGATCGTATGCACGCTGCACGGACACTGAAAATATCTGATTGTGTTGACAGAAATGAAGTTCTGATGAATACAACTGCTGACCACGTAATTGTTTAAACCTAGAATGTTTACAAATTGGCGATTATCATCACATATTGGCCCACGCACGTGCTGCGAAAAAGCACAACGGGCGGCTCTGTTGCCGTTTCATTGTACGATAAACACGCAATAAACTGTTACATAATGCCAATAATATCTGCGACTTCGATCATTCACGTCGAGATAGCTCGACACAATGCAAAAACTTTACGGTTTGGGGGGTGGGGGTGGGGGTGGGGAAAGGGATCGATATCGAGGTGTGCATTCTGCAGCATGTAAGGTGTGCATTAAAAAGCTCTCCTAAAATTAATTTAGGCGCGCTATGATGCGCAAGCGCGATCGCGCGCCTTAAAAGATAAGCACTGATGACTTCGGTATTTGTACACTAAGTTTTCCTAAAAGACATTAATTTTATGAGAAAGGGGCTTGTAGCCCTGTCCGTGACAGTGATATGCGCGTGTGTCCTCCGTGATTGACGGGTGTGAGCGAGAAATGAATATGCATGTCTGGTATTGTACAACACTCAATGGCAACAGGGCACCATAACGACAGTCAAGATAACTGCACAAGACGCAATAATTATTAATCACAGGACCGCATAACCAAGAGCAGTTTCCGTCTTCCTGAAAAAAAGCCCACGTTACACCCCTGCACATAAAGGGCGATGTCAACCTGTGAAACAGTTGCAATTTACAGGCCCCTTTCAAGTACTATTGTACTGTGGTAATGTTATTTGGGATCAATGTTTACACAGCTATTTTTCAAGTGAACAAAAGTGATCATCATTCTGGGAAATAAATTTGATTCAACTTCTACATTTTCACAGATTTTGACATCAGATTTGTGGCAATCTGCAGAACACAACTTAGCAAATGCACAAAAGAGGGCCTCATTTTTAAAAAATTTATTTTATTATTATTTTTTTGTTTTTGTTTTGTTTTGTTTCTGAGATATGGGTGATGGTGGAATGATGATACATCAAAGGCAACATATTTTAGCCAACTCATGTGATAAAATGAACAAAATTTGACAAATCTGAGACAAACTTTTTTGACTCATTGTATAAACTTTAGGTTGAAGCAGATTTGAGGGCCTTATCTTTAAAAATGAATGAGCTACATCGATATTTGTGTTAAATTATGATGACCTTTTGTGTAATTGTTTTGTAACCATTGCCAACAACTGACAAAAGAAAGAAAGAAAGAATTAATTCTTGGAAAAACAAGATGTCTGGGTCAGTGGGTTTGCACCCAGACATAATTACTCACAATCTGTAAGACAATGATAACATCGGGGAAGGGGTATCACCCAGCCATCATAATTTTGAAGGTGTGAAGAATTTTGAACACTTTCAGATTTATCTATTTTTTTAAATTTTAAACTCATTGCCACTCCAAACAATGATGCTGCAAAATTTCATCACAGAAGAAATTATGGACCACAGATAGAGGAAAGGTCAGCAAATTAAGGGCCAGAGCTCCCCTACTACCAGAGCCCTCTGTTTGCTGATGGCAAAACCTAACAGGTAAGAGCAGTCCTTTTTTCAAAACTGTTACTTTCACTGTCCCGTACCAGCGAACAAGCCAGAAAACACTTTCCTGTAGTTTCACCAGTAGACAGTGCAATATTCTAGTCTGACACGGTACTCAAAGCAAACGGGTGCTTACTGACAGTTATCGACGTGCTGAGATCAGTCACACATGCTCCTTATGTTTACAATGACATTTCTATTCAGTTTAAATCCAGTCAAGTGCCAAGATTATGATGTTCTTCTGTTTACAGGCACCAGGTGGGACCCTAGAGTTTATTCACCACATGAAATCTTGAGTGTGCAAATGAACTTTTTGTTTCAGTATTTGGGCCAGGCATCCCTGTTTGGCATACCCTTGCTGCAGTTCCTTCAGAGAGACAAGAGGTATACCTCAGACAGACACTTGTCTGTTCAACAAAGGGAAAACCAGCCCAAGCAGGTATCATTGGAAAAGTTACATTATAAGACGTAACTCAGTGTCAAGCCCTCGAACAAAAATTGTGCAGGGAATATGTCGGGCAGAATCGAAGAGGCAAGTTCTCCTCCCCTCCTTCCAATTCTGGGCCTTTGGTTTTAACAGCAAGTTGCAGGCTTGCACGGCCAAACCACTTCACAAACATGTTTACACACATGCCACTTCCAAGATGTACTGTTCCTCTTAAAACGTTAGCCCAGTACACAAAGAGTGACGCCTCCTGACTGGATCGAAATAAATGGAGGTTTGCATCGATGTAACATTGTAAGTCAGTCAGGTCCTGAACGTCCTACACTCTGCTTGCAAGGATCATCTCATGGACTTCGCGATCCTTTATCAATTCTAACTTTACACACAATGAATAGAAAATTGCATCAATTTCCAACAACTTATTTTATGGAAATCTTATGAGGCTTTTTCAACGATTTTCATGGTCATTCGAACTGAGAAAAGAACATCTTGCAAAATATAAACACTTCCACATATTTGCTAAAATGATATTCAGTCACAGGACTGTACAGGAAATATAAAGGCTAGCTGACTTGGCAGTCAGCCAAGCTTACGGCGAAGGTCCTCGCCCGTCGCCCGTCTGTCTGTCATCCACAATTCACATTTTCGACTACTTCTCCAAAACCGATGGATAGTTTTCTTCAAACTTGGAAGGGATATACTTTGGGTGGGTCTCTACAAAGCTTGTTGCATGGCCACGCTCCAGTGATTTCTTTTTTTTTAAGTTCAATGGCCAAATTGAATCTTCTGCAAAATGGCTTGGGTACTTGCTTTGAAACTGCACAGGGAAATGTCTGGGGACCCCTACACCTTAATTTTTTTTTTCAAGAAATAGTGTTGCCAGTATTTGCGTCCCGACCTTTTTTTTAAATGTTTTGTGTGTTTTGCTGATTTGAACTTCTAATCCAAAATCGTCGTTCAGATTGTGCTGAAACTTGGCAGAAATTTTTCATGTAGGAGGGTCAAACAAAGTCGATGTGCAGGTGGCTTTGCTCTGGTTTATTGATTAGTGGTAATTTATTTTCAGTTGGAGTATTTATGGGTAATGCATACAATTTCTATTGAGAATAATGTTAAGTCAATGGGATTCCTAATGTACTTCACCATTTAACTTATCCAAAATTATCTGCCAAATTCACTTCAAATATGGCAGGGAAGTACCTTTGGTAAGCGGCTTCCATTTTATTGAAACGGTTTTACTCCAATGATTTTTGGATTAAAAATGGAGAGGTTGGAAAATTTAGAAAAAAAGAAATCTTTTTAAAAACTACCTTTCTAATTTCTCACAAATTGAATGGGAAAACTTTTGAGTATCCCTAAAGCATAAAGCCTAGGTCATACAAACACGTTCTTAGCCACGTTCTCTGCCGATTAGGCCCGTTTTGTAGGTCATGGGAGAACGTGTTACTTTTGGCGGGAAAACCATGAATTGGTCGATCCCGTATGCTAGGCCACGACTCTACTAGGTTCTCTAGCGATTAGCCACGTTCTCGCTACGTCCATACACGTTTTAATAGCGAGCGTCAGCTAGCTCTTACCATAAACACATGTAAATACAGGATACAACAGAACGGTAAATTATCCAATCAGAAGAGTACTCACTATCTATCCAACGAAGTTGATTTTCTTCGTCATCCTTTACTTCGCATGCTCACATTCGCGCAGACATTGCGATTTTTAGGCACCCCGGTAATTTTCGCAGTTTTATTTACACCAAAGTCTCAAACTTGCCGGCTTTTATGTAAATCATGTCAATAATTCATAACTGGGCTTCAGAAAACGTTGTCGGCAGAGTGTAATGAATGATAAAGATTCACCGACTTGCATCGTCAACGCCTCGATAGAACGCGGACCTGGCAAACACGCTTCTGGGGCTGGAAGTGGGTTTCCGCGGAATACAAAAACTTGACAACTTGGCGATATAAATATCTTGGGAACAATACTTAAATTTGTGGAACAGTGTCTAACAAAAAGAAAGGCTATACGGCAGATAATTCCGTTCATTTGTTCAAGGTAGTACGCCCTCGCCCCTCTAGACTGGTTTAGTAAATGGCCGCTAGAGGAACCTAACGACCACTGTGCTATATACTGCCTGATCCACCGACGTTATTATCGTTACTTTGTAACGCTGACGCTCGCATCTTATGCTGTGCGTACAACATACTTGGGGAAATAATCTTGTGCGGTCGTATAATAAACGTCAATGCTACGTTTTATCAAGATCATGCCCCAACCTAGTTCGTCTTACTACAAGACCTCACCAGACCACTGACGTTCTGCTATGTTTGCTGTACGTCCTATAATGTTAGCTGTGATCTGCTTTACGTTCTCTCGCGAGTAGCCACGTTCACCCAATCGTAGCAGAACGTGTGGCCAGAACGTGTATGTGTGAATGGGGCATAAGGTGGCGCTGTGATTTCCATTGTTTTGTTAACCCTTTGCATACCGGCCATTTTACGGTGATTTTTGGAAAAATCTTTATATACAATAGCATAAATAATACTGTATGCCATGGTATGCCTTAAACTATACATTCTATATACCATATTAAAGGTCAGAGATTGCTCAATCAAATGATGCATAAATTATGCAAATTTTTGCAAATTAGGTCACATGGGCGGTGACATCACAATCCAATATGGCCGCCATTTTGCTCAATTTAGAGCTAAAATGTGATTCAATTGTATACCAAGCAAAGGAAAGTAAGCAGCACTTCATATCAATTTATATATATATATATATGTATATTATTATTATTATTTGTACATCAAGGAATGCACAGATGAAGGTCTTCTCTTCAAAGTTGCAGAACTTGTCACAAAACAGACTGTCAAAACTTTATATGCATGCCCTAAAAATTAGCAGCAAACAGCAGTTTTGGCTCATATTACTGAATGAACATGTCACTTAGCTGTGTTCAGTCAATTTTGTTATAACATTTAGGCAAGTAAAATGGCTCTCTTTCTTTTTATCAGCATTTTTCAAAAAATCATTAAGAAAAAGTTAATTTATGCAAATTCAAGCTCCTCAGGTCACATGACTTTGCATTTCCAATATGGCTACCGAGCTGGATGCTGAAATAAGGGACCTATATATTTCCCATGATAGGCAGCCCATATGACATCAAGTAGCACAAGTTGATGTGAAATTTTTAACAGAATACAACAAATAGAGTACAAAGATAAATGCAAATTTGCCTTTTCAAATAAGTAAAACCATTCAAGTGCTGAGACAAAGACTGAGTCGACAGCTTTGCTTGGTGCGTTCTGGGCACGTTGCGGCCAGAACGCACCAAGCAAAGCTATTGACGTAGGTCACTCTTCTTAAAAAACCCACTAACTTATATGCAAGATCAGTCATGTAAGTACTTGAATGAAAGCACTCTTCGTGAGGAACTCAAATATGTAATTATTATAATGATTTAGGGGTAGTACTGCCAAATATGTTTAGCACTTTTATGGTTAATAGATATATATTTTGCATTATGCATGGGAATAACCGTTTGAAAATATTATGAAGTATTATGTACATGTTCATGTTAAAACTGAGTAATTGTGCATTGTTCCATGAGGTAAAACAGATCCCTGCTGAAATTCGATTGAGACTTGATAAAGTTGAGAACTCTTCCCATAGAAAACACTTATGAAACATCAGTCAAAACTGCTTTGCATTGTCCAAGTGTCTATCTGAAGTGGCCTGTGCGCCTTGCAGTGAAGTCAGATGAGTGCCAGTTGGAAAACAGTTGCGGTCTTGTTGACACAGAAGAAGGCTTTTCTGCAAGATACTGCACTGCATGCAACATGTACCTTCCTTTCCCTTTTTGACAACATATAACAGACAGTACAATTATGTCTTTGTTCTGAGTACTTCACGATGGGTTCGCGATGAAATCCATCCTCCACCCTGACTTTGGCGTCAGGTATATACTGTGGCACCACAGCAGGCACTGAAGGCTAATCTTCTATTCCTGCCAACTGACGGGCAAGTTCTTCCCGGAACTCAGTTTGACCATACTTCTCTGAAAAGCACAAACAAATTGTTTAAGTCTTTTATCTCTTCATTCAAACGAATTTGGATTTAAATTTCCTATGAAATACATCATGACAAAATGGATTTAAATTGGATTTCCTACAAAAATTATCATAGACAAAAAGGTCCATTTATAATATACAAGTAGGTTTTAAGCTTTTGCATGGAATAAGTCTGCTTGTATGGGAGAACACAATTTGATATATAACAGAACCCACAAATTAAAAAAAAAGAAGGAGAAACTATAAATTTTCTTTTTTAAATAGATTCTCTATGGATGGGTATACGACTAGGAAAGAAAAGCTATGATAATACCAAAATATTCTATCCTGGAGATCAACTGCAGAAAAAAATTACAGGCCACTGCTTCATTTACATGTTTGAATACCAAGTTAGATTATGAAGAGAAGTGGCAGCCAGTCTAACAATAATTGAGAGATACATAGAGGACTTGCATGTATGACCACAATTGCATCAGCTGATAACTATTTGATTTTGAATACACAGATACTCTCGTAAGTTCCAGCCAATGACAATATTACTTTGTCCTGCTGACAGAAAAGGAACAAGGTATGCATAGGATTAATAATGCACCACAGTCTTACTTGTTTCTTAGTGGATAAAGTTCAATGAAATTATGGAAAATATCATAAAATTACCCAGATTCATAAATACTTTTTGGGAGAACAAAATTTCAAAATTTTATGCTGAAAGTTACATGAAGCTTATTTCAAAACTTAATCGCAGTTAGAAGGAGAAGTCAAAACTGTGGACGGTATTGCCATCACAGGCAAAAAGTTTACGCAGTACACTCCCAGTTTATCATGCATTTGTAAATTTTGAACTATGCACATGTTTTGAACTCTGTAAACCTTATCATTACTCTAGTCGCCACGCTCATGTCAGAACTAACTGTGGTCCGATATTTGGTTGTATATTCATTTTTCATTTGTTACTTATTATATTTCGCAGGGCGGTACTTCAGACACAATGTCAATTTCAAATAATTGCGGAACTTGAATGGATTTTATCACACAGTGTTCAACGTGTATTATTTATCCTCCTGCCAACGTAATGGGTATATTCATCCAACAATATAGGTCCGTTATTGCGCTCTTCAACAACCGGAATGGTCTTTCTAAATGCATATTGTCTGATTCAACTGTCCAAATGCATGACCAAGTTGTATCGTCCTTTGCAATATTATCCCTCATTCTTCTAATATTTATGCGATACTCTAATTTGAACTTGAGACATGTCGTAACTATCCTAGGCTACATACTAAGTTTTGACGTTCATCCTAACCCCGGTCCAGAAACAAAATGTTTTTCCATATGCCATGCTAACGTTCGCAGCATAAAAACTGATGGGAAATTAGATGAACTATATTTACTCGCAGCCTCAAATGACTTTGATATTATCACTTTGTCCGAGACTT
Source organism: Hermodice carunculata (assembly GCA_964020975.1). Taxonomy (NCBI): domain Eukaryota; kingdom Metazoa; phylum Annelida; class Polychaeta; order Eunicida; family Amphinomidae; genus Hermodice; species Hermodice carunculata. The sequence continues at coordinate 1,146,256 of CAXHWN010002807.1, read as the reverse complement.
GGTAAGATGTAAATTTTCCTGATGAGCTTCTGTCAATTCAGGGTTATCAGCCACCAATGCGTAAAGATCGTGAGCGCGGTTCTGGAGGAAGCGTAGCTGTCTATGTGAGAGATAACATAGCTTGCTATAGGCGAACTGATCTCGAGTCGCCAAATACTGAAAGCATTTAGGTTGAGATCTCAACAACTTCTGGGAAAGGCCCGTTAGGAGTGTATTATCGCCCTCCTGGTCAACTAGCTGTTGACAGAGATCAATTTTTGGACTCCCTGGCTCACTCAATCGCCTCCGCTATCGACATGAACCCTAAAATGCTTATTGTTACTGGCGATTTCAACGATCGCTGTGAACTGTGGGATTCGGAACACTCCGATAGTGAACTAGGCCAGAGCTTATATGATCTTGCAGCACATTATAACCTGCTACAACTTATTAACAGTCCTACCCATTCAACTGAGTACTCCCAGTGCCTTCTTGATCTCATGTTCACTGATTCTCCTGGTTTCATTTTCAATTCTGGCGTTCTACCACATGTCTCAACTTCTGATCATTCTGTGATGTTTTGCTCGTTCTTTTTATCAAATTCATCTGACCGTCCTTACAGACGTGCAATTTGGGACTACAAACGCGCAGACTTCAATGAATTGAACAAAACTTTGCATGAAGCCCCGTGGGGTACAGGACTTTCCGTATTCGACTCAGTTGATGATTCAGCTTCCTTTTGGTCCAACCTTTTCCTCGACACTTGCAAACAATTTATTCCCTGTAAAATTGTATTGGTCAGACCGAAAGACAAGCCATGGATTACTTGTGCTATTAAAAGGTTTATGAGAAAACGTAATCGAGCTTGGCAAAGATATAAACGCCTCACTCTTCAAGCCCGTCCCTGTACTCTTTCCGTACATAATAGAATAGAACGCTCATTCCAGCTTTATAAAAAATGCGCAATCTTACTGTAAATTTAATCAAAAAGTCCATACGTCACTATTTTGATAAACTTAGATCAGATCTCGATTCGAAAGATATAAATCCGAAAAAATGGTGGAGTCTTAGCAAATCAATTCTTGGATCTAATCTTCACCTGACCATGCCACCTCTAATCAACGATGATACTGTGATCTCTAGCAATATAGAGAAATGTGAGATTTTTAACAGTTACTTTGCCAAACAGTGTACACTTGCTCCCCAAGATGATCCTGTCCCCTTACCTGTTCTTACGCTCAGTACTGAAGCTCGCCTCAATACTGTACAGATCGATGCTAACAATGTTGAAAAATTCCTACGCTCACTAAAAACCAGCTCGGCCTCTGAGCCAGATGGCATAGGAAATATTCTTTTAAAAAATACGGCCTCTAGCATCTGCCATCCTCTCTCGCTCCTGTTCAATGTTTGCTTACAACATTCACAGTTTCCGGCCTCTTGGAAATTATCGAATGTATGTCCCGTTTTCAAAAAGAATAATAAACAAGCCAAAGAAAATTACCGTCCCATATCTCTTCTCTGTAATGTGTCCAAAGTTTTTGAACGTCTTATCTTTAATAAATTTTATGAATATCTAACCCGAAATGACTTGCTATAACCCCCAAAAACTCTGGGTTCAAGAAAAATGATTCAACAGTAAATCAATTAGTGTCCATATTACATGACATTTACAATGGTCTCGAAGTCAGAAATGAAGCACGAATGGTTTTTCTTGAAATTTCGAAAGCGTTCGATTAAGTATGGCACGATGGTCTCCTCTGTAAGATGAGGCAACTAGGTTTCTCTGACCATTTAGTCAATTCCATTGTACTGAGTGAGCTCGGAGCATAGCCATATTCGTTAAAAATAATGAAAAGTGTTTGTAAGAACTGGCACCGCATAAGAAATTCTGATTCACGTGAAATTTTATACGATGCTTACAAATGTAATGTTGAATTGCTGGCATCAAATAACTCGACCTGATTGAACAATATCAAAGCAACAATGTCGCTAATTAGCTGTAATGATATTTGGAACAATGACGGTGATGAATACGGGGAATATTTACACAATTTAACAGAGAAATTATTAAAAGAGAAATTTATACTTCAATGGCAGAATGACTTCCTTAAACGAGCCTATCCAGATAAAAAGTTGAGAACCTATTCGAAATTTAAATCAGATTTCAAAATAGAAAAGTACCTAATTGTATTAAAGAATTTGAACAAAAGGAAAAACTTGACCAGATTACGAATAAGCGCACATAATTTGAACATTGAAAAAGGTAGACATAGAAGGCCAGTTAAGGTTTCCATTGATGAGAGAATTTGTGATTCGTGTTTGGAAGTCGAAGATGAAATTCATTACGTTGTAAATTGCCAAAAGTTTAGAGAAGCCAGAAATAGATAATTTGATACTCTGAGTAAATTCATCGTAGATTTTGACCATTTATCGTCCGAAAACAAATTCATGAAACTTATAAAATGTGACGAAATTGAAATTATATGGCAATTTACAAAATTTATATCGGAAACAGTGAAAATCAGGGGTACACTATAGTACTCTACAGTCATTTAAAACCTACAATACTTTGAGCTGGGTTTTTTTTGGGGGGGGGGGTAGCTGCCCCTAAGGCATACGTATCAGGGATTGTTGTAATGTACTGTGTTGTATTGCACTGTTGTGGTATAGTGTATTGTTTAGTGTATTGAGTTACAGATTACCATTTATTGTATTTATGGTGCAGTAATAAAGTCATTCATTCATCAAAAGTTATTTATCAAATCGTCTTCAGCGGGTCACCATCTGTGGCCATACCTCATCATGGCTTCCAGTTGAGGCTGGTGTTCCTCAAGGGTCCATTCTGGGCCCACTGCTCTTTTTAATATATATTAATGACATCACTGACAATATAGTATGCGACATTAAATTATTTGCGGACGACACTAGCATTCTCGAAATAGTTAATAACCCAATTACATCTGCTGAAAGAATGAATACTGATCTTGGTGAAGTACATTCATGGGGCAAATTATGGCGTGTCTCCTTTAATGCTTTGAAATCTATCTCGCTCCTCTTTTCCTGTAAGAAAAACAAACGAGACCACCCTACATTGTATCTAGGAGATACACCCATTCCTGAAGCTCACCAACATACTCACTTAGGTATTACCCTGTCTAGTAATTTATCATGGCATGCACATATTACCCGCATTATCAGTAAATGTAACCAGCGCCTCGCCCTTCTCCGTCGCCTCAAATACAAACTATCCCGCAAAACCCTAATCAAACTTTACACAACCATGGTGAGACCGATACTTGAGTATGGAAGTGTCCTTTTTGCTAATTGCACCACTGGTTTGTCTAATTCCATTGAAACTATCGAATAAGAAGCTGCTAGAATTTGCACGGGAGCACTTCGCCATACCCCCCCGTCATCTTCTCCTTAGTGAGCTTGGCTGGCAAACTCTGTCCGATCGCCGCAAATATAAAAAATTAGTGCTATTCTACAAAATGTTTCACTCCATGACCCCTCAATATCTTTGTGACTTAATCCCTAATGACATAATACGCAACACGAACTTGAATTTTAGAAACAGCCGCCAAATTGGAGAAGTACAACTAGGTACTAAGCGCTATCGTGAGTCTTTTCTTCCCTCATGTATTAAATTTTGGAACAACCTCCCACTTGACATCAGACAGTCAGCCTCTCTCGATATATTTAAATCCTCTTTGAAAAACACTTTATTGTCTGTTGATTTTCAGCCTGATCTCTTATCGTGTGGGAAACGCTTTCCGCAAATCTGTCAAACGCAACTGCGGCTTGACCACTCCAGACTAAATGCACATCTCTTTAGATTCAATATTGTCCCATTTCCCGGTTGTACTTGTAATGCCCCTCGGGAAGATACTTTGCATTATTTCCTCGCTTGCCCCCACTATACTTAATACAGACTGAAATTGTTGAACACGGTGTGTCATCTTTTGGCTCCGGGAGTAAACCCCACCCTTATCCCACATCTTGCAAGTGATTTACTAATGTCATACTTTCTAAAAGGAAACCCGGATTTACCCATTGAAATAAATGAATCTATATTTGAAGCTGTCCATTTATACATTATGCAAACTCGTAGATTTCACTTTTAATTCCTATTCCATTTGCTCCCGGGACCTACCACAACCTAAACCGTATCTCTATGTATGATTTATTCCCGCTCTCCTCCTCTTCTTCTTCTTCTTCTTCTTCTTCTTCTTCTTCTTCTTCTTCTTCTTCTTCTTCTTCTTCTTCTTCTTCTTCTTCTTCTTCTTCTTCTTCTTCTTCTTCTTCTTCTTCTTCTTCTTCTTCTTCTTCTTCTTCTTCTTCTTCTTCTTCTTCTTCTTCTTCTTCTTCTTCTTCTTCTTCTTCTTCTTCTTCTTCTTCTTCTTCTTCTTCTCCTTCTCCTTCTCCTTCTCCTTCTCCTTCTCCTTCTCCTTCTCCTTCTCCTTCTCCTTCTCCTTCTCCTTCTCCTTCTCCTTCTCCTTCTCCTTATCATTATCATTATCAATATTATTATTATTATTATTATTATTATTATTATTATTATTATTATTATTATTATTATTATTATTATTATTATTATTATTATTATTATTATTATTATTATTATTATTATTATTATTATTATTTCCGTATCGTTGAGCAAAAATATGCCATCATTTGCAGAGAAATGTATCATATTTTATCCTCGTATTGTACTGTTTATTGTGTGTCTTGTATATACTTTGTGTGTCTTTTTCTTTATCCTGGAGATTCTCTTGATTAGTCAGTTTTATAGTACTATTAGGTTATCCAGTTGAAATGAATATGTTTAAACTAAACTACGGACGGATGGACAGACCTGAGCTGCAACATAAGCTCTGCGACCCATACTCGAATGCTTGCCTATTTGCAATCAAATTATTCTTGATTGGAGACGGTAGTGTCTCTCCCACGGCAACGAAGCCTCTTACCGACAGATTAACTCTTGATCAGCTCAAAAGATGTTTATTTGCAATAATCGCTAGTTTTATATCACCAGTGGGTCATGTGAAATTTTATCATGCCCGATCAGGAGTCCTGGCCAAATTCTCAGCAGGCCCGGCACAAACCCAGCATGTCTCGGGACGTCGGGAACGTGCCAAATTCGAGCCCTGTTAGATGTTTAAATTCCCTCACTTTATATGAATTTAAGTGAACACTATTCTGGTTATGTCATATGATTTCGATGTATTTAAGAGTTCTTTTTCCTCTCTTGTGGGGGTTAAATAAAATAGTTACATTATTAGTAGTATTACATGGTATTACATAACTTTCGTTATTATAATGCGTTAATTACCCTTTGTTTAACAGTTATGATCAGTTGGGCAGCGCAGTACACAACACAGCGGCCCCCCTCCCCGCCTTATAGTCGTCCCTGGCTGCAATCAATATGCACTTTTAGAATGCCAAACTAGTTGGAAAGTGAAACGAGTACTGTGAAACATGTTCTTTACATCCGGTACGTGCCTGGAAATCTTGTTTCTCTTCAATTTCAAGTTCAACCAAATGCAACAAAAATAAAATAAAATGTATAAAAAATATATAAATAAAAAGTAACGTAAAATGCATCAAAAATGAACAATGGACAAAATTTAAAAGAGAACAAAGTGGATGTTGGGCCAACCTGAGACCAAGACAACCGACTCTCAGTTGTCTTGGTCTCAGTGCCAGCATAAACGTTGTATTTGAGTCTTTCGCCCATTTCACTAACTTGGCGACGCTGAGTAGGTATATACGCAGGCAACTATAGAGAGAATATAATAAATATAAAGAACTGAAGTTGCTTTTCATTGTAATCATGAGTGAATGACCATTTAAGTTCTTTAACAGAGTTCATAGGAAAATTCTGAGGTTTTGAATCTCAGGCTAAAGGTCCATATGGTACATCTTCAGAACAAAATACAAAGATATCATGAAACGCGTGTACAAAGTCCGGTTACTTGTACACCTACCCTGTCTTACTCGATGCGAACAAGAACTATAGCTTTCTGTAAAGTAACTCGACATCTGTTGCTTCTTTCTTGTAGCAAGATACGCTAAAGAAAGAAAGGGAGAAAGAAAGACAGAAAGAATGAAAGAAGGAAAGAAAGAAAGAAAGAAAGAAAGAAAGAAAGAAAGAAAGAAAAAGAAAGAAAACATCCTGTATCAGAAAAGGTTTAAACCTACTAGTACACTGATATCAATTTTAGTAATATGGAATGCTGACATTTTTATGGTTTGTGAGGGCTGTGAAATTCCACCGCTATTATAAATTACGTATTACATCCTTGGCAGCAAATGCACAAATTGGGGTGGATACAACAAGGAGCTTTGCCTAGTCATCAGACCTGAGGCCCTTGAATGTTGGACTGGTACCAGCCAGATATAAAATGGCCTCAGAATCAGCTAAGCAGGCAACAAGGAGCTTTAATAGTCTGCTTTAAAAGGAGGCAATATTTACATGTACATCCATTTATTTTTTATGAGACGTTTAGAAAAAAATGCAAAAAAGTACACCAAGTTTGAAATGGGCAAATCACATTAAGCTGGGCGCACAGCAGGTAATAGATCTTAGGCACGGTCGCCATTTTGAATAAATTAGCGCCATGTTGGGAAATTGCATTCTGGGATTAATTGTGGTACGCTGCTGAGATCAGTCTGAGGGCTGCATTGATATTAGATAGCTCGCCGTGATAAGTTTCACTCGTTGTTTAGCGAGTTTTTTTCAATAATATGGTCGGACAAATGCAACATATATTTGGTTTCTGAAGGTGTAGTATAGAAACTATCTTGTCTTCAAAAACAATGTGGAAAATTTAAGTCTTTAAGGGGGAAAAATAAGTTAAAGTTAAGGATGTCCTTGAGGCTTGAGCAAATATCATCAATTCACTGTGGTGTTTTTTGTTTGCTTACACCCCTACTTTCTCATCTTTTTCTTTCGCTTGTGGGTAGTTTTTTATTTTTGCCTTCTTTTTCGCCTTTTTTTCCGAGTTAACTGTTTAGTTTCGATCGTACTTTAAGAAGTGTGATTTTCTTTGATGCGTAGGTCTGCCTTTCAGTGAGAAATAATCCCTGAACAAAATGAACATAAAAATGCAACAGAGAGATCGCATCCATCTGGTTGAGCGAGGGTTTCAATGATCTTTCAATGAAGGGAAACCGCAAACTCGTGGACACATCGAACATAGCCAAATGTCATTTTTTGTGCGCTTACTGTCAAACAAAAGGCATAATAATACTAACGACAACTTGCACAAACTTCAACAGTTTCTCTTCAAATCAAGAACGTACGCTTGCGTTAAGACATCCCGTTGGTAATCAAAAGGTTTGAAAGACATATACAAACGAACAAGCGTACGTGCAAGACACATTTTGCTCCTGCAAACACTGTATATTTTTGTTTGTTTGTGTGTGTGTGTGTGTGTGTGTGTGTGTGTGTTTCTCTTGGTTTAAACGTATTTTATTTCTCAAAATACATGTACGAGTGGGGAGCAGGCAACGCCTATACGAGCCCATCCCTTGTGCGGATATCGATGCAACTTTGTACATTTAAGCGTGTTGCACACCTTTGCAATGTACATGTGTATCATTTCAGTAATTCTTTTTATTTCGCGCAATTACCCTAAAAATACCGACTTAAAATGGAAAAACAACGTGTTACCGATATGGAATTTGGCTCCTAAGTCTTCAAAGTGTGCCTTCTCAAACCATTAGTACGTGTTAAGTACTTGGCCTTTCTTTGTGTTAACGATGTTTGCATAAAATTAATCACCCGGTGCTTAAGCTATGAAAGAGTTTACGAGATTAGCACAAGTACTGGTTGCTTTAAAAAAAACTACTTGTGAAAACAACACGCTAAGAAACAACACACGGGTTGTTAGTTGAGGAGCGCATGGTAAAAATATCTGTAGTTTTAAACGTTAAAAATGAATATTTTTTCGGTTATGATTCGTTGTCTGTTCTGAAGGCAAGCAACCAATTGTCCGTGAAAATAGCGATCTATATCTGCTATCGTTCATTGTCGATGATCCAATTCATGCTGCTGCAATCAGGAATTGCAATCTCACCTCCTCAGATGAATGGTCAAAAGAGTAGATTTAAAATGATGATGATGATGATAAAAATACTACTACTATTAATATTAATAATAATGATGATGATGATAATAATAATAATAATAATAATAATAAATATTATTATTATTATTATTATTATTATTATTATTATTATTATTATTATTATTATCATTATTATTTAACTTTCGCAAGCAGAGAAAGTAAACATGTAAAACATACATCAAAACGATAAAAATCGAAATAATGCGGACAACCATGCATTAGTACATAACAGCTAAGATCACAAATATACAACCAAAAGGGACAATCATACAAGTCAAACATCAAATGATATCAGACAGTGTAATTTCTTTTAATGCACTTAAGACCGATACGAAGCTTATTGCTCTCCAGACAACACCCCTGACCATCGTCTTCTTACTTTTTCAAGATCAACTGGAATATGTTCCTGAACATAAACACTTATAGGGTAGTGGTCAAAGCCCAAAAGTACTCGGGTACCCCTCCCCATGGTAGAACAAGACACAACCCATTTTTTTTATTGAAGATTGGTTTGTGAGACATAAGAAAATGATGGTTGTGGTAATTTATTTTAGTGACAGGTGTATCTTATCACCATTTATAATAAAAAATCGCTCTGTATATCAATAAATTCTCACTTTGCTTGTTTTTTTTTTTTGCATAAAATCAGCAATATTTGCAGAAACTTTGTGACATTAGGTTATATTAAAGACAACTTATGTGAAAAAGTAAGAAAATAATGATACTATACATTTAAGAACCAAAGGATGGGAAAAATGTAGAAAACTGCACAATTATGGAAAGATATTTTTGATTTTGACATTTTTATCTCCCAAGAATATGTCAAAAAACTCACAATTCTTGTCCAATATTGCATTTTTATACACCAAAAAATTACCTTAGCCATAAGGCTACGAGGTTACATGGAAATTATTATCCCAAGTTTCTCAAAATTTTATAAGCACCAAAAAGTATTACCCCTACCCCCTTATTTTTGGAAATAAGAAAAAACACTGCTTTGTCGCCATATGACGCTATTCTTCAATTGATAATACTAACTGATTGATAAAATTAAAACTTGACACAAGAACAAACTATTTAATCCAGTGCAAGTGAATTTAATGTCACCTTTAAAAAAAAATTGAGTTTGGATATGGAATGAAGATCAAACCTATTATTTCGTCCAAAACGCTGATAAATTTTCTATCACAATTTTGCAGTTAAAAACCTTATATCAGAATTTGTATGTACTTTGATAATACGGAAAATGACTCTGTGTTACAGAAATTATCAACATACTAGTATTTGGCAATTTTTGAAAAAAAAAAAAACCTTGTCACATAGTCCACCCTCTCCAAATAGCTTGCCAATGCAGGCAATGAATGCCATATACTAACACACATTAACTACCCACTTTTTTTCCCAGGACTCATCATGGCCACATCATTTGTGAATTTATCCATATAGGATAGTACATGGAACTTACCCAAACACTGGCACAGTTTATATCTGCCTGTCTGTCTGTCTGTCTGTTTGTATTTGATGATACAGGGTCGTGTTATATGATTTGCAACCAAAGCATAAAATTAATCACATACTGGAACTTACTTTCTCAACTGTGCGATGTTGCGCCTGACACCACTGGGATTTTGACGAGACCGGCGGTATCGAGCGCAGCGTCGCACAGTTGAGAAAGTAAGTTCCAGTATGTGATTTATTATGTCTAGGTGCCAACTCAGACATTTTGTTTTTCCAAGAATTCTTTCTTTCCTTCCCTCCTTCCTTCCCTCCCTCCTTCCTTCCTTTCTTTTTCTTTCTTTCTTTCTTTCTTTCTTTCTTTCTTTCTTTCCTTCTTTTTTTCTTTCTTTCTTTCTTTCTTTCGTTCTTTCTCTCTCTCTTACGACCAGATTTGTCCGGAGTTTTTCTCAGACCCTACTATTCCGAAAACCACCAAACTTGCCATGTTGACTGACCTACCAGTGAAATTAGGCACCTGACTTGGAATAGTCATGATGATTAAAATTATGGAAATGAGGAGCAATTAAAATTTTAAAAACTCCATATCATATAAACTATTGGAGATTGACACAAAGTTCTAACTTACACATGTAGTTTCAAACATAGGTGAACATGCTCATGGTACATTTTTCAAAAGCATTTCCAGATATAAGGTACAAACTATTTAAAACATTCTCCATGTCATTGTACGGATGTTAACTCTGGGATCTATGAAGTAAGGAGGTCCAGACTTTTTATACAGCTTGACGTAAGGCCGTTAGATACATATGGAGAATCCCGCACAGGACACACAATCGTGTGCTTCCTCTGATTTGTGGTGATCCTCCAGTCGAAACACAGATACATAGACGGTTTATAAAATTCATTTCAAATGTGGTAAACAGTAACAATATAATTGTAAAAACATGCAGTAATCTGGTGATTAATGGCAGCCAATCATCTGCGTCTAAATCTTTAACGTTCATAACATCAAAATATGGAATGGATAAGCACTTACTAGTGTCGTCATGCTGGCGATCACTCTTCAGTTCTCGGGATAATGAGGACTTCAATCAAGATGATGAACAATTTGCGGCGTTAATCCGCGAACATTGTGAAGCGAGAGATGGAAAGCTTAAAACCAATCTCTCACGAGCAGACCTTGATGAAATTATTAACTTCATATGCACATCGTAACGTTTGTCACCCAAAACGAGGCCATGTGGATAGGGTCATCTTGACCAGTGAACTGTATGAATGACTTTTTTTCCCTCTTAATTCATATATATATTAATATATATATATATATATATATATATATATATATATATATATATATATATATATATATATACACATATATATATATATATATATAGATATATATGTACGTTGTATACTTTTTTGCCATTTATTATATATTGTACCCCTTGTGTAAGAATAAAAGATATATATATATATATAGGTTTGAGACAACTGGCAAATCCAATAGCATGCAAACAAAAGTTGGGGAATTTCAATGTATGCTAAATTTAGTGAATTTCCCAACCATTCACATTTTGACTCGGGCTTCTGCTGTACTGCATGGTATAAGCCTCCATGGTGCTAGGCAACCATTTTGCATTCATGATACTTGAACCTGTCTCATAGGCAGCCTTCTAGCCATGTCTGCTGGGTTTATGGTTTGAAAGGTTTGGGTCTTATGGCAAATGGGAGGTAGGGGTTGGGGTGGGGTGGGAAAACTCCCAACCACTGTGTAATGAGGTTGTCGATAAAATACAGAGAATCTCTTTCTGTTCATGCAAGAAACATATCTGATCCATGTTCACGCTAATGCTGGACAGAGCTGTAAGTGTACCATGGCTGAGACTGACCAGTCAGAGTTCGCCTCAGCCTAGGAGTCTGCTAGGCTTATCAGTTGCAAGGGATCAGAGGGTTTGGAATTCTAAGCAGAACAAGCCAGAGTGTACCCTCTGTTAAAAATAGATTACATACAGAGCGGAGTTTGCTGGACCGATCAAAGTCTGACTTATAGTCCTCAGTGACTGTTTTCACATTTTTGTGAATTTTGAAAAAGTGTGTGAATTTTTGTCATCTCAATCGACCCTTTCATGTCTTTGTTTTCTTGTAACCAGTGAGATGAAGCCTGTTCTTCATAGCCAATACTGAGTCAGTAGCCAGTGCATGCCTCAGTTCACAGGTACATGTACATGTACTCTTGTGACAGCATCTGTTAAAATTTGTTTATGTAATAAAGGAACAAAGACAGTTTTGTATTGCATGTATACACATCCTTGTCAATTACAGTATGTGTACACTGTACATGCACATATACTCATCAATACTGCCCAGAAGGGCTGACCCTCTCAGGTGTGGGCACTTTTCTCTGGTCGCGAAGGTGCCAACTGTAGAGAGGTTTCACTGTACAGTGGTACCTGCAATTTACGACCACCCCTTTTGCCAGACAAAAGTGTTCACATAGGACAGGTGGTCTTTCATCTCAGATAAATAAACAAAGAAATAAAAAGCCAATGTCTTTCTTTCTGACCAAGTTGGTCGAGAGTTTTTTTCAGACACTATTGGAAAAAACCCACCAAACTTGCCATTGTGACTGACTTACCAGTGAAATTGTGCATCTCATTTGGAATAGTCATGATGTTTAAAATTATGCAAATTTTAGAGGCAACAAAAAATTTAAAAGCGGCATATCTTCCAAACTATTGCAGATGGTCTCAAAATTTCATTGTGCATATATACCTTTGTGATACTTGCCACTAGAATGGACAGTATAGTTGTAGAATTTCAAATTATGCTAATAAGGGGCATTGAAAAATTTAAAAGTTGAGTATATCCAAAAGTATTGTTCATAGAGATGCCATTCCAACTTCAATTTGTAGGTTTGTGGCAAAAGCCGCATCCAATGAACGATGAAACAAAGTTGTAGGATTTTAATTTATGCAAATTAGGTGAATATGCAAAATGTAAATCTTAAATAGCTTCAAATCTATTATAGAGGTGCCATTTGTACTTCAATTTATGGGTTTGTGGCATAACCCCATCCTATGAACAATAAACCAAAGTTCTTCTAGGCTTATGATTCATGCAAATTAGACAAATACACAAAATTAAAATGTTGAATAGCTTCAAAACTACTATAGATACTAGTTTCATTCAAACTTCACTTTGTAAGTTTGGGACATGGCCGCATCCCTTGAACCAACAAGCAAAGCTGATCATTTTAATTTATGAAAATTAAGCTAATACACGAAATTTAAATTATGTTGAACAATGGCAAAGTATAGCATTTCAAACTGTTCTCATTTTGAAGGCACCCAGAGAGATTTGCTGTGAAGCAAATCTTCTTTTCTAGTTTTATGCTTTATTTGACAACTACTAGATGACTGAAAAAAAACATTGTTTTGATTTGCAACCATTACCTCTTTCCTTTTGATTGTATAGTTAGATTATGACAGTTCTGGTAAAAAAAATTACCATTTTATATCTGCCAGAAAATAAGGGGGTGGGGGGTGGGGTAACTCTTTTCTCTCCAATTTAAATTCTGAGAAAGGTGAGTCTATATTTAACATATTGCCTTTTAGTTCGACAATTAGGGGAATTTTTGGTGCATGAAATGTTTTCCTAGAGCAAGGACTTTGAGCACTGTGTAACATTTTATGCACCGTAGAAAATCAAACCTGAAGGAATTTTTGCGCTAATTTGCCCAAATTTGGTACTTTTCGACATTTTATGACAACAAAACCATGCAAACATCATTTGCACAGTGCTTGCCATATTATTTCAGATACTATGAGCCATATTTGGTATGTTTCTTGAATTTATCTTTGAAGTTATGCTCAGTAGTGTCTTGTATGGAATGATAGTTAAAGTGATGACTACTATTTTCAAAGATATGGCTGTAAAATGCCCCTGTCATCAAATTAAAAGACCACAACCATCATAATCCAATGCAGAATATGCCAATCTTTAATGAAAAATGGGTTGTGATTTGTTCTACCATAGGGAGGGGTATATCCTAAAAAAGCCACTTTTAGGGCTGGCCGTTGGTCTATTAGGGCTTAGCCTCGGATCAGACCTACAATGGCTTTCTCATGCTAAACAAACTGCACTCAAGTCCTCTAAACAGAAAAACATATAATGAAATCTCAGTACCATCTTGATCGCGAATCCTTGAGAATTATTTTTATTCGTCATAGCCTAGTCTGGGGCGGCTGCACCCAATCTGATAAAAGTCTTTTCGAAGATGTTCAGCTAAACGCGGCGCGTATTGTAACGGGAGCTTTGAGGACTATCCCAACTGATAAAATACGAAGAAACTGTTTGGAAACCATTGTAAAATCGAAAAGAAAGATCAAAACGCACAATGCTGCATAAAATATTTCAATTGTTTGCACTTAGTTAACTGTATATTGCTTTGGGGGAAATGTATCCTACAGAAAAACATCTTTATCTTTTGTTGTCAGAGAATATACCCCCCCCCCCCAGCGCTTCAAGGTAAACCGATAACTTATTCTATTAGTTACGTTAGTTGTCATGTCAAAGCCCCTTTATCTGTGTTTGTTTTGCGGTGTCTCCCTTCCACTGGTCTCCTCTATACGCTCCTCGTTGATCGCGAGTCCATTTGTACGAGACAAGAAGCGTCGCGCTGGAATGAAATATGACGTATGTCCTGGGCGTGAATCTTTCCTCCACAAGAAAGATTTGTGCAAGGCTCTTTTCTTTTAAGTCTGTCAGCAGAGACATTCTTTTTGCTTTTCCTCAAACTATTTCATATATTTATTTATTTATTTATCGATCGATTTATTTATTTATTTACTTATTATTTATTTCTGTATTTATTTATTTATTTATTTATTTATTTATTTATTTATTTATTTATTTATTTATTTATTTATTTATTTATTTATTCATTTATTTATGCTGTGTGCAAACACCGACTAGCTGTTTTCGATCTTATACTTGATTATGCTTTTCGAAGAATTCCCTTTTTTTTCTTTCTTTCTTCCTGACAACCAAATTTGTCCGGAGGTTTTTTCGGAGATTATCATTCCCAAAACCACCAAACGAGCCATGCTGACTGACCTGACCGTTTGGAATTGTAATAGTGTCCAAAATTATGCAAATTAAGGGCAATTAAAATTTTAAAAGCTCCATATCTTTCAACTATTGCAGATAGACACAAAATTTTGATGTGCATGGTATAGGTTTGTTACACCTGCCAATATAATGGACAGTAAATTAAAGTTGTAGAATATGAAATGATGCACATATGGGGCATTGAAAAAAAAATTGAATATCCCAAAACTATTACAGATAGAGATGCCATTCTAAATTTAATTCATAAGTTTGTGGAAAAGCCGAATCCAATAAACCATGAATCAAAGTTGTAGAATCTTAATTTATGCACTTTAGGTGAATATATCAAATCTAAATCTTGAATAGCTTCAAAACTATCAAAGATAGAGGTAGCATTCCAACTTCAGTACATGGGTTTGTGACACAGCCGCATCCGATGAACCATGATCCAAAATTGTAAAATTTTAATTTCAGCAAATTGGAGCAATACCGAAAATTTATATCTCGAATAACTTCAAAGTTGTTATAGATAGAGGTGCCGTTTGTAGTTCAAAATATAACTTTGTGACATAGTTGCATCCAATTAACCATGGACCCAAGTTGCAGGTTTTAAATTATGAAATTTAGATGAATATGCAAAATTTAAATCTTGTATAGCTTCAAAACTATTTTACATAGAGGTACCATTCTACCTTCAATTTATGGGTTTGTGACATAGCCGCATTCAATGAACCATGATCCAAAGTTGTACCAATTTTAATGAAGGCAAATAAGATGAACACTTAAAATTTAAAACTTAAATAACTTCAAAACTATTATACATGGAAGTGCCATTCCAACTTCAATCTGTAGGTATGTGACAGAGCCGCATCCAATTAACCATTAACCAAAGTTGTAGGATTTTAATTTTTGCAAATTAGGTGAACAAATAAAATTTAAATCTTGAATACCTGCAAAGCTATTATAGATAGAGGTGCCATTAAAACTTCAATTCAAAATGTTTGTGCCATAGCCACGTCCAATGAACCAAATTTTTTTAATATTATTTTCTGCAAATTTGAAAAATACACAAAACTTAAATCTTGAATAACTTCGAAACTATTATTAATAGAAGTGCCATTCCTATTTCAATTTGTAGGTTTGTGACATAGCCTTATCTGATAAAGCATGAACCTGACTTGTAGAGTTTTAATGTGTATAAACTAAGTGAACACACAAAATTTGAACCTTGTATAACTTCAAAGCTATTTTAGATAGTGGTGTCATTCAATTTTAGTTTATAAGTTTGTCACAAGGCTACATCCAATGAACCCAAAATTAAAGTTGTAGCATTTTAATTCTTGCAAATTATACTAATGCACAAAATTTACATTTATGTTGAACAATGGCCAAGCGTAGCATTTCAAACTATTCTCATTTTGAAGGCACCCACACAAATTTTGCTGGGATGCAAATCTTCTTTTCCAGCTGATTATTTATTTATTTCCGTGTGAATTTTGTCCACGTTTTTTTTCGGACACAATTTTTCCGAAAAGTACCAAACTTGGCATGGCGATTAACCTAGTGGTGAAATTAGGCACCTGGTTTTCAATAATCACTATGTTGAAAAGTATGCAATTTAGTGGCATTTAAAATAATGAATGTAAAATACCTGTAAAAAAACTGTTACAGGCAGAATTGCCATTCCAACTTCAATTTATAGGTTTGTGCTATAGGCGCATCAAATAAATCACAAGCAAAAGTTGTGGAATTTTAATTGGTGCAAATTATAGGCATTTGAAAAGTTGAAATGCTGAATACCTTCAAAACTGTTGTAGTTAGAGGTGCCATGCACGCTTTGATAGGCTTAACATGTTTCTGCTATAGGTGCATCCAATTGACCACAACCAAAAATAGTTGTGAAATTTTGATTAATGAAAAAGTAGGGGAATACACAAAATTTTAATCTTGAACAACTTCACAGCTATACAAATAAAGTAGTTGTTCTAAGTTCAGTTGATAGGTTGGTGGCATAGCTGCATCCAATGAAATATGAACCAAAGTTGTTGCATTCAAATTTATGCAACCTTTGTAAGTTCACAAAATATAAATCTTTGAATATTCAATTTCAAAATTTTTAAAGATAAAGGTGCCGTTCTAACTTCAGTGGATAGGTTTCAGAGATAGTTGCATCCAATGAACCATGGGTTAAAGTTGTAGCAGTTTGATACAGGCACATTTAACAATAACTTCAGAACTGGAATAGATTGAAGTACCATTTCAGCTTCAATTTATAGGTTTGTGGTACACCCCAATTGTTTATGTCTCTTATGAGCGTTTCAATAAAAATTATTGCTGCAGCATTTAAATATAAACTAAATAGGCAATCTTTAAAAGTTTTCTTGGCACACAGACTGATTTGCTGCGAAGCAAATTAAATTTCTCTAATTTCTTTCTTTCCGTCTATCTTTATTTCCGTGTAAATTTTGTCCTCAATTTTCTCGGACATTATTTTTCCGAAAAGGACCAAACTTACCACGGTGATTGACCTAGTTGTGAAATTAAGCACCTGGTTTTGTATAGTCACCATGTTGAAAATAATGCAAATTAGGGCCATTTGAAGTTTAATTGTTCAATATCTTGAAAACTATTAAGAAGGACGTAGCATTCCAACTCTAAGTTGTAGGTTTATACCATAGGTGCATCCAATGGACCACAAATAAAAGATGTACAATTATGATTTGTGCTAATTAAGGCCAATTGACAAGTTAAAATGTTGAATATCTCAAAAACTATTATGATTAGAAGTGACATTCCAACTTTAATACAGGTTTGTCGTATAAGCGTATCCAATGAACCACAAACAAAGGTTGTAGAATTAAAAAAAAAGTGTGAAATGTTGAATATCTTCAAAACTATTGCAGATAAGAGGTGCCATTCCAAGTCAATTTCCAGATTCGTGCCATAGGTACATCCAATGAACCATCAGCAAAAGTTGCACAATTTTAGTTTATGCAAATAAGGGCTCTTCAAAAGTTCAAATGATTAATATTTTCAAAACGATTCGATATATAGGTTAGTGCTATAGACGCATCCAATGAACTGCAATCGAGTTAGGGAAATTATAATTTATGCTAATTAGGGGCACCAGAAAAGTTTAAATGTTCAATATATTCAAAACTATAGAAGGGAGATGTGCCATTCATAATCTAAAAATCTAAACAGGTTTTTGCTCTAGACACATCCAACTGACCACAAACAAAATTTGTGGAATTTTAATTAATGCAAGATGGAAAAATGCCCAAAATTTAAATCTTGAACAACTTCAGAACCATTGCATATACAGGTGTTCTCGCAACATCAATTAATAGGTTGGTGGTGTAGCTGCATCCAATGAACAATGAATTCAAGTTGTAGTAGTTTGAAATACGCAAATAAGGCAAATACTCAAAAATTAAATCTTGAATAACTTCAAAACAATTTTACATAGAGAAACCATTCCATCTTCAATGTATAGGTTTACAGAACTCAAATGTTTATATCTCTTTGAACAGTTCAACAACAATTATTGTTGCATGAGTTACGTTAATACTGAATAAGCTTTTAAACATTTTCTAGGCACACATACTGAGTTACAGACAAGGAAATCAAATTTCTCTAGCTCTTACTTGTTTCGTATTGAGCAAAATATGTTTAAACTAATGACCACCAGACCGTAAATAATTGTGCAATACGCAATAACCACTGAGTACCACGACGTAATAGCCGCAGGGCATCTTAATGACAACTGCAATTGAAACATCAGCTGCCTCTGAAAATGAGACTTTTCAAAATTATATAGACTGCTATTAATAATAATAATAATAATAATAATAATAATAATAATAATAATGATAATAATAGTAATAATAATAATAATAATAATATTATTATTATTATTATTATTATTATTATTATTATTATTATTATTATTATTATTATTATTATTATTATTATCATTATTATTATTATTATTATTTCAAAAGGAGCAAGGTCGACACAAGATAACAAGTATTGGGTAAAATCAACAAATATATATTGCAATAAACCTTGCAATACCACTATAATAAAGCCGCGTAAGTAGCCAGATGATACCTTGATAGTTAGACAAGACAGTATTCCATGACATATTAGTTCCTTGATGTTGTTTGTGTTCACGTAGAAAGTAATGCGAAGAGTCCTTAACAGTGGGCAGGTGCTCACTGGATAACAAACTCTTCGCCTGTGAGGGGAGAAGCATAATATAATATAATTTGCTAAGTTCTTGTCGCGTGGCGCTTGGTCATCAATTTTTGGCAGTGATGAAGTGATTTTAAGTAACTTAGAATTTCAAAAAGAAAACCCAAGTGACCAAAGGTAATACGTCCCAACACAGGAGTGGTCCGTTATCTGTTGACAGGTATGTATGTATCTTCTCCAGCATACAAGTACATGACATGTAACTACAGGCACCTAAGAGGTGCATGGTCATTTATCAATGGGGTATTACACCAACAAAATCGTTTGGAGTCAGAACATCAATTTAAGTTGCAAATGGACGTAAAGTGGAGGCCGTTTATGCCATCTGACTCACAGACACTGACCTACGTTATTTATAAGTCCTCCTGAACTATTGTGTTGAAATGGAGATAAATGAGACGGGAACAGTGGTTGCAACACAGTGCCCTTATTTGGATTTCGCAGCAGGTTTACTTGTCTTAGAAAAATGGTAAACTTGCGTTCGTACATGGACTCCATCAACAGACCTCGTGATAACTCCATAGTTCAAGTGAAGGCTTTTATGTCTGAACGCTTCCAGATATTGTTTGGCAAACACATCCGTGTTCCAATGAAAAGCTCTGGGGTGTTCACTTTGAATATATCGAACGATGTCAATGTCACTTAGCAGCTTTGCTACCAAGATTCAATCAAAGAGGCTGCGTGGCAGCAACTGTAAAAATGAAAATATTTACCGAACATGTCTTTGTGGGTTAATCTGACCGAATGAGGATTCGCGCATGCGCCTTAGGAGCTGAAACAGCTGCGGCAGTCAGTTCCCGTCAGGTATGATCCGGATTGCCGAGACAGTATTTCATTCGATCTGTGTCTCTCGCCGTCGTCCATCATGCAGATAGAAGTATATTCTCGTGCAGATAAAATCCGAGATTCGTCAACTCTAATCTTGTTTACCTTTGTATTGGCGGCGGTATAAAGAGGTCGCCTGATGCGGCATATATGTTTCAGCAAGCTGGCTTCAACCACAAACCTCTGGCAGGTTAGGCTATTTGTTGGAGTGATTAAGCTATCTTGCAGTGTGGTCGGGCTAACACCAACAGGTCTCTATACACTTTCGTGATGCCCCATGTGAGCACTGGAAGGCCATATTAATGGTTGGATTAAAAGGATGTACAGTCGATAAACTGGAGTGTGCGTATCCGAGAACTCGACGATCGTATGCATGCATAATTACAAGTCAATGAAGAAACATGCTGGAGCAATGATAAAAGCGCCACCAAAGAACGTTAAAATCAATAAGTACTATTCATACATCCGGCGGAACTTTAACATAGGAATTAAGAATTCATAATCATATTTGTGTTTAAATGAGTTGTGCGTTCAGATTCGTATAAAGGTCAGGAGGCAAACGGTTGATGGGTTTTGACGTGTTCAGTTCTATCAATTCCAAGAAATATGGAAGTGTTTTTAAGAATAGCTATAAAAGGGAAAATTGTTGGGGGTGACCTTTAAGGGGGGCTGCAACCCCAAATGACTGGGGAATCAAATTGATAGTAATAGACTCGGATTTCTAACACTTTGACAAAAAAAGCAACGCTTTTGCAGTTGCACACCACTGCTCAAGCCTCTTATCACTGCAAACAGCACTTCTGATTGAACGAAAACCTAATCTCTGTGCAACCAACCCTCTGAAACACTCAGTGCTTGTGACAGGCAAAACGTCGATCGGGCTGACATAACAATAGGCTGTTATTGTGGATACACATCGATGCTAATGCATATCATTCATATGCAAGAATAGAAAACATATCTTGGTATTTTCTTGATCATGTACAAACTGTCGTAGCTGCAAGAACATACCACAGAGCTCATCGACCGCCGTGTACATGTATAGCTCCCTAGGCAGTGGTAACAGAACTGGTGCTGTATGCTGCCACTGCAGGCAGACGTCATTGACCGACTCGGGTGTGTTTTGAAGATAGCTCGTTATGGTGACGCCATGGATTTATATCTAAGTGTCATATCGGAATATAGAGCAAATTATGAAGTGTCCTTCCAAGGCCTGCGTTTGTGTAGCCATCACAACTTGGCTTATTACTTCTACGATTGCGTTCATTGCGACCACAGCTGTGATGCTAAGACCTTACCTACGGATCTCGCGTTACAGGCCAACCATGTGCCAAACAGACAGCAGCTTCTACACCATTCAGTATGTATGTAGGTGCGGCGGATCCTGCCAGTCGCTATTTCCCTGTTTACTCATAAATGTCAATATCAACATTACAGAAACAGAAAGGTGGACTGTGATGGTATACACTGATGATATGCAACAGAAAAATGTGGTGGAAAGTCACCACGATGTCAGAGAACGGGTACGTGCATTTTCCACTCATTGCGGTATTAGTTATTTCAAAATTCCTTCTCGTTTTAGTTAAACCAGTAAAGTACGACGCATCATTGCAGTAGCTTCATTAATTTTCAAGAAACACATTTAACAATATACGGAAATACAGGTCTCGGAGGGAACCTAGGCTATGAGAGGCCCGCTGTCAAAAAGTCTTGTCAGTGTGTCGACACTGCCCAGCACAAACCTGCTGACACAGTCCCTTCTCCAGTGGACTAGAATCCATAAAATAGCACTGGAGACGGAAAAAACAGAGAGGCTACAACAGAAAAAAATATGCAATACTCTACAATAATTTTAAGTGTGGAGGTTACTTACCCATAGAGATATACTTTTCCCATCGAACACGAAAACACAACAGTTGTACTTGTTTCTGATCCGCTCTTTCCTAATACATCATGATGGGCAAAGGAGCCTTGCACCCTTTGCCGATAAGGATAAGGCTGAGCCAAGAATTGTCCTTGGCAGAGATTTGGCAAATGTAACTACGTCGTGCCAAGACAAATGGCTGACATCGAGCAGGTCGTGGTGATAATTGTACTTCACTCTAAATGGTTTCTATATTATTTTGAAGCAGGGGACATTTACATCCGGGCACCTTTCGGTTATTTGAGAGGAAATTGATTAAAACATGTTACCTCACTGTAGGGGCACAGGTTTTTATTCGTGCAAAGCCGTAAAAATACTTCCTTGTACCTATCACATGGTGATGTTCACTGTAATACAGCTTGACAGGGACGGGGACAGGATAGACAGCAAAATTAGAGAAAATGTGTTGTTAACCCTGTGTTTATGCTGGACCAGTTACTGTTAATTTGGGTCAAAACCCGGACAAGAGCACATAGCAAGTATACTCTACTCTTTTTTTCTCGTAATTCGTCCCAGTTGGTCAATTTCCAATGTACTCATAATTTCCTGGTCTGCGCACAGCCTTGTGAGCGCTAAAGGCGCCAAGACAAATTGATGTCCCCACCGTATTTGATTTCAGCACATGTTTTGAGCTGATTAATCAATCAAACTGCCTTGCAGTGGCTTTATAACGGTTGACGTTGAAGAACAAGTCCGTTTCTAACATCATCAGTTACATACTGTAAGTCTTTTTCGTTGTCATTAATTTTACACTTATTGACAATAGTCGCACAGGAAATCGGAAATACAAACTTGTTTGGCAATTAATTGCACAGAAACTCATTATACTGTCCTTAATCCATCTGTAACAAGGATTCTGTCGTCCCATGATACTGTCCTGAATCTTGTGGTACCAAGGGTTCTATTGATCCATCGTGCCATCTTTTATCCTCTTCTACCAAGGGCTCTGCCGTCCAATTATGCTGTGCGTTACTATTGTATTTGTGTCTTTTTGCCCAGAACCACTTCCTAGTAGTCAATATCCTATTGCGCAGTTCGAACTCTTTACTCTCCATAAGCTAACCTGTCCCTGTCTAACCTGTATATATATATGGAATTACTATGTTTTACATGTACCAAGGGCTGGCTCTGTTGACCAATCCTGCGCTACTGAAACGGTACATTTCAACTTCTTAATATAAAGAAAGAGTTGTAAAATAGAACGCCCCTTGAGCAGCTTTCATAATGGCTTCGATAATTGAGTGCGAAGTTAGAGTTGAACTCTCCTTGTGTAAATACTCACTCATTTGCAAACAGGACGGCGATTGTCCGCTAACTTAAGCAAGGGGATGCAACCATCTGATAAAAGACTTGCACGGTACTAATATTACTGAAACGAGGCCACTATCATTTATCTTTACAACTTCACGTACAGATGAACATGAAAAGTTAAATCTAGACCATGCTTAATATTAACTTTCCATTCGCATTATGGGCAGCATTTAAAATATAATCAATGGAATCTTCAATTAAGATCCTTTCCGCAGAGATACCATTTCTATTTTAAAGACCACTGATTTACAGTCATACTTTTGTTCATCCTTAGTAATTTCATAAACCATGTCCCATTAAAACCATCAACGTATTAAGACTACATTCGTTCCAGTTCCTTAGGTCACCTTAATTAGGCGATTTCACTGTATCTCGTATGCATGTATAAGTCATGACACGGTGGGATTAATGAACATAAGAGCCACTTGGAAACATATGAAACAAGCTTTGCTATATTACAAACAAGCAGGCTCAGTAACCTCAAGTGATCACATTTATAAGTGATGTATCTAACTTTTAGGATTAGTGAATAAATTAAGTTACCCAGGAAATGTCTTTGGCACACATTTCTGCACCAAGGGAACAAATGTTTCTGGGACACACTATTTCTAACTTTCATGCAAAAATAAGACTCAGATCAGAATGAGGTTTTCCGACAGAAGTTCTACCCGAGCCCCACAAGGAATTAAACATTGTACATAAAATGCAAAGTGATTGTTCATAGAATTAAAGAGACGTCACCAACATAAACTGGTCTCGTCTGATCTCTGACCTCACCAACATAAACTGGTCTTTTCTGATCTCTAAGTTCAGTGTCATAACGATACAGCGACCCAAGAGCGCTTAGCCTTAGAAACGAACTACTAATGGCTACAGTTTGTTGGGGCCCGTATCATTAGGGCAAGAACAGCCAAAGAAGGAAGAACGCCCAATGGCACAGCAGATTGCTTTTTCGTGTTGAATGTCATACTGCAAATCAAGTTTGCTTCCTCCAAGAATAAATCGCTTATAATCAACGAAAACATGTCTATGGAAATGTCTGTATGGTCGCTCAATACTTTTACATCATAGCATGACACGTTGCTAGAGGGCGAGAGTATTCTCTTGAGATGTATTTCTAAAATAGGTTTTCTGTTTCTTTAAGTGGCCGCCGAAACTTACTTCCGTGGATCAGTGTCAGTGCCGCTACTGCATGTCATTGTGTGGTTATCTATGTGCAGTGAAAGTCAAAAAGCTGTTGAAAATACATGACAGAGGAGATACGAGGTTATTCTTTCAATGGTTTTACAATATATATTGAGTTGCACCAAAAAAAAAAAAAAAAAAAAAAAAAAAAAAAGGAAGGATTGCTTAGGATTTTTGCTAGCATTTTATGGGCGAAATTAAAAAGTAATCCGCTTTCATTAGTTGCCAAGCATAAGAAAGCACATATTTATTCAATTGGTGATGTGGCTCAAATTCTAGATCGATATATTGATATTTCTTGACAGAAAGCCTGCAAAATATATTTACTGTCTTTTCCTCTGCACCAGACGGAGAAAACACGGAGATTGATCAGTTCCGCAGGCAAGAAGGCCAATACAAAATACCCCTGACACCTCATGGGCCTACAAAGAATGCATAGCATAATTTAAACATAAATCGGAATCTTAAATAAAGGCACGCGTAGCGACAGAACCGATAAATTTAACTGTACAGGACTAGAATTTAGGGAAACCAACATTCAAATGCCCGTGTAAAAATTTGCCATAAAACCGTTTCGAGGATAATAGAAACTTTGAAAAGAATTTACAATTTGAAACAATTTCTAGCCCTTGCAATGATGACCTTAAATCATGCACAATTCCCTCCTCTACCTCATATAAACTACGCCGTTCTTGCCTTGGGATACTCATGTGAGATTGTTTCAAGCTACAAAACAAAAACCAGGAGTGTGATTCTGCAATGGGCATTCCGACTCTTGGTTTTGAAGAATTGCATGCTGTTCTGAGGTATCAAAAAGCTCAAAATTTCTATTTTCGATACAGCAAATTGAATTTTCAGAATAAAACCCAAATATGTTTTCAGTCTTTCCAGTTACCTGTACCTCCCACCTGTGACTGCGATTTAACATTCCTTCCGTGTTTCGTTTCCGGACGATAACTTTCCACTTTATCATTCAATTGCCTTCAAAGGCGGTCAAACTTTGTCTCCAAAGATCTCTTCTATAACACATGTTCCTACATATGATGCAGACTTTGGACATAAAAAAATCGATTGGGATTGTTTATGGATGACTTTGACCTCAAGATCAAGGTCACAGGGGCTTACTACTAAAATGGAGTTTTATGCAATATCTTCAGAACAATTCAATGCAAGTCAAACTTGGGTCACAATATGTATTCATATAGGTGTTTGCTATATTATGCTTGTCGTGACCTTCAGGTCAATGGTCAACGTCACAGGGGCTTAGCAAAGTAAATCTGTTTCTGTGCAATATCTCTAGAAGTATTGGATAGAAGTCTATATATTTAGACATTTCATGTGTTTACAGGAGAGTTCACTTTTGACTTGTCACAGGTAATCCTGAGGTCGAACGTCAACGTCAAGGTGCTGTTTGAAAAATGTGTTACTTGCAGTATACAGTAATATTTGAGAGAAATTCATCACACTTGATTAAAACATGGATCCAGGTAGGACTTTAGTAAGGAACGCTAATGGGTGACCTTAAGATCAAAGGTCAAGGCGATGAGGGCCCTGCAAAGAAAACTGAATCCTGTGCAATACTGGTAAAGTATGCGAGAGAAATTCAGCATACTTGACCACTTTATGTATCCAGGTAGTACTTCAAGTTTTGATTGTTCAAGGATGACCTGGTGGTCAGAGGTCAAGGTAATTGCGCTATTTGGTAAAATGTGTTCTATGCAGTATTCAGAAGAAAAAAAGTTTTCCATACATTAGTTCAAGAACAGGTTCGTGATGCTTCAAACTTGCATAGCATATGAACCTAAATAGCCAAAGAATTCACATATGATTGCAATTGAGTGTCCTTGGCCTCCAGGAAAAGTCACATGACTATAAAAATACGATGCTTATGGGACCCATGATCATGAAAAGAAAGCTCGAAAAATACTTGTCCTCACTAATATACCTTTTCTAAACTAACACCAGCCCAGGTACTTTAAGGCTCTCTCGATTGACCATATTCAAATTTGATACATGGGTGACTCATGGGTTGTTCTCACCATACAGTACAATTAAAAAAAAATGGATGTGAAAATAACACTTTTATTCACATTTTTATTTTAAAAAGTCAGTGCGCCTTCAATCGTCGCTTTCCGTTCATTTCTGACACCCACAAGACGCGAAAGGCTTGTGACGTCACAAACGCAACACCGCTGGCTGACGGTGAAGACTCCGACCATGCGAGAGAGCCATGGTTGTCAAGTGTTACTTGGTTAAAACATACTTTTATTCACCTTTTATCAATAAGATTGTCTTTTTCTGACCAGAGGGGTCAATTCAGGGTCTTGTCTTTCTCCCCCCTTTTTTCTTTTTTGAATAAAATATGTTTAAACCAACATGATTAAAAATGCATGTAGAAATATTTATTTTCGTCCCTGTTCCCGGCCAGGTTGGGTTGATGTGTTAATGTTAATTGTAACAAAACAAGTTGTACAGCTTGTTTACATTCCACCAAAGACCTGAAATTACGGTGAGCGTGGACCCGCACAGTCAAGATTTACAGGGACAAATGGCAAGGCCCTTGGAACCGGTCTAACCTATGTAGCGAACACTTTGTGCAAAGTGACATTGATTTGTCATATATGACGATGTTTAGGATAGTTTTGGCAAGAAAAAGCTGCAACTGTTGCCAAATACGGTCCCATCAGTGGCCAATGGAAGGATTCATGGAACTGGCCAAATTAGGCATTACTCATAAAACCAGGAACAATGATTCATTTTTTACAGTATTTAATAATTAATCTTCAGTATGATTCTGATTTTTTAAAGCTTGTATAACATCAAATTATAGCTCCAGTAATTCTACGACTGTTACAATGTATCACATAAATATCCGTCGAATGTCACAGTGACAACGCTGGTGTAGGATGATGTTACAAAGTACTATTGTAACAAACTCCAGTACGTTTAACCATTTTGATTCAATTGATGGGGGAAAAATGGGTGGAAAACATGGACAAAAAAGGACCAATCTTATTCCAAACCCAGGTCTAGGGTTGAACAGTCTATAACAGGCTGAGTAAACTGGCCACTGTTATGTGTATGTCCATTTACTGCTGTATATTGAGAGGTGTTTAATCCCATAACCAGATAACATTTTTTTTTGATAGCTACTTCATTCACGCCTCATCTGCACAGCTGCCAAGACCAGTGGGCGGCTGGTCGTTCATCTTTTTCAGTCATGTGCCAGTGTTTGTGACAGAGCACGGCCAGCTCCAAATAATCGGGAGTACACAATTCCATCTCATTGTATCTTTGTCGTCCGTATGGAACGAGAAAATAAGTCAGTCACAGGAAAATACGTACCATTGTTACATAAGGGATACGATCTGAAATAAAGGATATCATAAACACGTGCACTGGTGACAATATATACGGACACGTAAATTACTGCCCTCCAAGGGTCGTGAGGTTACTGCCGGGAAGGAGTTATACTGATATTGAAAACTATATTCATAAATGCGAACTTATGTTTAATCATCCATAGACCACACATATGGGAAGGGAAAATTAACTGTTTGTTTAGACGTTTATATACCGTAGGGGTAGGCCGCAGCTGTTACCGTGAATGCTAGAATTTGAAACACTACAAGACCTGGCCCATCCTGACGGAAATCCCAATTTAGTGCATTAATGCTTGTTCTTGTTAAAAGGAATTTTATAAGTTCTGATAGGAAATATCTCTTTTGCAACGAATTAGTGTTGCCCAGACGGCAAGTTTGGATCGTCTGGATGTGTCACGGCTACACTCCCTGCACCACTGGTGACGTAAGGGTTCTTTGGGGTCCCCTCATGTGTGTAAGGCTGAAGGATCTTTCCTTTGCTGCTTTAGCTTTTATTATTAATTCTTCTTCATCGCCATCAGACTACGTACATAAAAAACTCAATTCATACTCTCCGGAATATCTGTGCTCTGTTGTATCTGCCATAATTCTTGGAAAACTGAACGTACTCTGGCTCAGAACACATACACCATGGCCAGCAGGCTGCGTTTGTGACGTCTGTAACACTTTCCCACATCGGGCCATGATTGGAGAATATTCGCGCGCTTTCTTGTCGCAAATGTAATGCACTTTTGGAGCAAAAAAAAAAAAAATGAAATTGAACATTTTGGTTTTCAGATATCATTTCTAACGACCCTAAAATCACCTTTTCAATTTGTGGTACCCTTTCAATCAATTTGACCTTTAAACTACTCGTCACTAGCAAAGTCCCGCCAAATAAAACTTAAGGTATACCTAATATTCTTCTAGGAAAAAATGCGCTCCTATGCAAAGAGAAAGAAAACGCATTGAAAAAACCGCAAAACAATGTGCAATCTCTAAATGATGTGTGGGAGAAAGATCTCAAAGGGCACCGGGAACTCTTTAAAAATTAGAAGACGTGGTTACTAACAGAACAGATCCTAGTGAAAATATTGACCCAACAAGATGGTTTTGCTCTGCTTCACAGGCAATGTCGCTAAGTTTTTTTGCGAACCAATCTTCAAAAGAAAATGCGATTAGAATTTTGATTGACAGATACAGAAATATTAATAAATCTTTTACAGAAATTGTTTTCAGAATCAGTGAGACTGAAATAAGTATTGCTATGCAAGAGCTCAGCAATAATAATTATGATAAAGACGGAATTTTAAATGAGATGCTGAAAACAGCATAACTTTCATATCGAAATATCTTTCAAAGAAAAATGGTCAGCGTTATTTTATTTCTGTTTTTATTTCCCAACCTTATAAAAAAAGCATTCTAACCCTGATCCACGAGATGTTTCCACAAGCAACCCAAATATGTCCAGAGGTATATCACTAAGAAGCTGTGTACCAAAACTTTCTGCAGGATTATTAACATTTGACTACAGAAGTATTTTTTGGATTCTAAAATTGTGAGTGATTTTAAGATTAGCTTCAAAGAAAAGTGTGGAACAAATGATCATATATTCTTATTAAAATTCTCAAAAAGAAACCGAAGTTTTAGGGAAAAAATAAACATTTATTCGTTTCTTTTATCGATTTAAATAAGTTTGGCATGACAAACTATTTTACAAATTACCACAGTAGTGCATTGATGGATTTATGTAATAAAGCTATAATACTTACATTGCCCTATATAGTACACACACACACACACACACACCTATGTATGTATGTATGTATGTATGTATGTATGTATGTATGTGTATATATATAATGTACATTATATATATATGTGTATATATATATATATATATATATATATATATATATATATATATATATATATATATATATATAATGCGATTAGAATGTTGATTGGCAGATACAGAAATACTGATAAATCTTTTACAGAAATTGTGTTTAGAATCAGTGAAACTGAAATAGGTATTGTTATGCAAAAGCTCAGAATAATAATTCTTCTGACAAAGACTAAGACTAAGCGTTTTAGGTAAGTGTGGGGTTTATTATACTTAATTTATTCAATGATTCAATTTTGGTAGGCCTAATCATGAATGTTACGTGCAGACTTATGATTTATAAAAGTGGTTTCATTATAGTTATGTGGGCTACATTTTGAAGTAGGCCTATATCAACAAAGGAGCATCATATTCCCTTATTTCCGTAACACATTAGCTCGGGATGTTTTTATTGGAAATGCAAACATCGTGCCGCCAGCTAGCAGAATGACTTGCTTGGGGATTAATGGCACCGAAACAAGTTTTGCCCTGGGTCCCCGCCGATGACCCGATTTTATAAAGGCTAGTCAAGCCTAAAACTTTCTTGTAAATTTCAAATGTTGTGAATATTATTTGTTCCTTTCACAAATTAATTTACTATAATGCTTCAGAACTATGCAGTTGTTCAGTGAATGGTACGGAATAAGACTTTGTTCTCAGAATATCGGACTTGGTTGTGTTTAAACGTACATAGTCTTACAGATTTACGTTTGTTAAGCTTCTCTTTGCATTAAAATTGTATCATATATATATATATATATATATATATATATATATATATATATATATATATATATATATATATATATATATATATATATATATATCTGTGTGTGTGTGTGTGTGTGTGTGTGTGTGTTATGTGTATAAAATTAATCGAGATCTGCACCAGAATTCGTGTACAGGAATAACCTTTCCTACCTGTTTGTCAAATGAGACACCACGCAGTACAGGGGAAAGCAAGGATGTGTGAGGAGTCCTACGGTATTCAACGTATTTAGAAACGATCTTCAATATAAATTAAAAATAGACTCTGATCTACTGATTTTGAGGGGAACAAAATTTAACTGTCTTTATACAGATGATTTCATTCAAAAGTGAGCAAATGTCAGAAAATTGTTTGAATATTTTAGACATCTACTATAAAGACTTGAAATTGAGCCTAGATATGGAAAAATGTGATAGTAGGCAAAACATTAAAAACATTAATTTTAGATAATTTGCTATTAGAGGTTGTTAAAAGAAAAATGTATATTGGGATAGATACATTTGCGGCAGGATCATTTGATTATGTGAAATTATTTTGCGATAAAACAAATAAAGCTCTTGGCAGACAGCAGAAAAGTTTTGATGCAGTGGCGCCTCATTAAATTTGTATTTATCTATGTATGACAAAGTTATTATCGCTATTTTGTTGTATGCTTCAGAAACATTTGGAGCATACACCACTTCCACCTCAAAATCACTGGCTCGGGTTAACGCAGAAGTTTTGATGCAGTGGCGCCTCATTAAATTTGTATTTATCTATGTATGACAAAGTTATTATCGCTATTTTGTTGTATGCTTCAGAAACATTTGGAGCATACACCACTTCCACCTCAAAATCACTGGCTCGGGTTAACGCAGAAGGTTACTTTAAATCTGGTATGAAGAGATGTTTTATGTTAGTTTCCGGAAATACTGCCGCCCTCTTCACCGTAAGTTAAATGTTGACACGGTCGATATACGACACTGTCACGATGATTAACACAATACACTTGATTCACACACACTCAGTTTCTGTTCGAAAAAAAATGTGA
Source organism: Hermodice carunculata (assembly GCA_964020975.1). Taxonomy (NCBI): domain Eukaryota; kingdom Metazoa; phylum Annelida; class Polychaeta; order Eunicida; family Amphinomidae; genus Hermodice; species Hermodice carunculata. Next base: position 1,115,027 of record CAXHWN010002807.1, on the reverse strand, counting down.
CCATAAAATACACAAAGGCTTGTAAAGTGATAGGCCTTCGGTAGAGGGATCCGTCAAACCAAAAGTACAATTTATTGTGCATACCCGTGCAATTGGACCGTTCACAGGAGTCCTAGGGTTGGCCGTTGAATGCATCAGAATGTGGAGCCAACAGGTTGGAATTCCCTGGTGTGGTGTAATTTTGATTTCGTTCCACATTTTGCTGTAATTAACATTAACCCTTTTCTGTCAGAATATCAACTCATTCCACAATATTTGCCCAAAGACAACTGTTGGCCACTGTCCGGATAAGTATCATTTGCATTTCGCACTAAGTATGGATCTTTGAATGAGTTGGGTTTTAATAAACATCTGACGCAAACGCCATTTAATTCGTCGGTGTCAAAGTGGTTTCATAGGGAAACAGTAAACGTTTTTGCAGCACGACAGGCCATTCTCGCAGTAGCTTATACAATTCTAACGAATAATATTCTTCATTAGGGAAAATAGCATAAACTTCAGTAGAAGCCATTTACCTAAAAGCAGTGGGTGCCGATCTGCTCTAACTGGAGGGATTAAGGAAAGACGCCAGCGAGATATATTGCGCTGCAATAGAGATACATCGGTTTACACAAGACTATTGTGTCATAAGTGGCTGTGTACATTATTCTGCTGTAATTGTGGATAACCGTGGTCGTTGAGTAATAATTCTTACACGGAGAGCTTGCACAAACAAAATCCTAGGTTAAATCTGCGGTCATGCAATATATGATTAGGTTATATGGGAAAGAATCTATAGATTACATAACTGCCCGCGACTGCTTCTGAAAAACAATTGACAGCAACTATATATTGACCTTGACCTCTTGGCTCTGTTTTTGGTATGACATATATGATGGGTGTGTTTTGCATCTGTACCTTTTTAACTGACTTCGATGGTTGAAAAGAGACGTAAATTCTTCTCATAAAAATGATCGTGTCCCATAACTCTGACCTATGACATACCTAACCGTCTACAGTATTATTACCCATCTTTATCTCATTATGACACAAGATATTTTGATGATAATATATATGGGTTGTTGTGCATAAAACAATTGACAACGGCGACACCCTTAACATCGATAAAATTAGGGTTTTAATTTATTTTTTGTTTTGGATTTTTTCTCTCTGAAGATTTGGGTTTTTGGAGCAGAGATGAAAATATGAGATGTTCACTCCTCAAGTTATTATTGGGGTGTGGTTTCAATTATTGTAGGTATATGCAAATTATTTCTTGCATTCTAATTTGTTCATATTTACTCTGTATTGACATGCATAAGGCCAAGAATTGGAAAATATGTGATAGGGGTGAGGTTGATGCGAAGATGGATAAAGCGTGCTTTAACGAGATATCAAGTGTAAAAAACTTAGAAATACGTCTAATATTAATGTGCACAACACCCGTAGTTTGCGACCCTCCCAAAAACCCCAACAACCCCCACCCCCAACCCACAGCCTCTTTACCAAGTAGTCTGAAATCGCAAAAAGTATCACATTAATCTACTGCAAAAATTTGAAAATTACATGTATCATTTTCCCAATTTAGCAAAAGGTTGATAATTGTATACTTCATTTTTATGAATCTGTTTAAATTATGCTCTGCTGGAAGCCAGTCATGAGGACGTGTATTGCAAATAAAATGATAACAGATGAAATGATATCAATATCATGATCAATATGAATATCAGTATCACAGCCAATAATGATAGTATTATCATGGACTATGATCATATATTAAGTATTACGGGCAATACTAATATCATGTCCATTATTAATACCGATATCACGGGCCATATAAATAGTGATATCATAGTCAACATTAATAGCAATATAATGACCAATACTAATAGAATTTCATGGCCCATATTGATAGCGAGCGATTATAAATTGCATGACATTACATATCACATTCCAATCAAATTAAATCAGACCCACCTCATTTCACCACACCGCGTTTCATTTCACTATACCACGCTGGATGTAAAACGGCTCTACATTACATTACAAAACCCTGAGGTACACCACACCAAGCCACGCCACGCAACGCCATGTCACACTACATTACGCTACACTGTACGACTCTACACTACACTACACCATTTTGTACCGCACTACATTACACTACACTACACTACACTACACAACACAACGCTATGTTACACTACACTAAATGGTGCGTGACTACACGACACCTCATCACCCATTTTGTATTACATTTTAGGAGAAAAAGATATTGTTGTGATCACTTTGAAACCAAGATAAGCAATGAAGATCAAGCTGGTCTCATTGAATGCTAGACATGCCAATGCGGCATCAAACTCCCGTTGGTTGTTCCTGTTCTGGACAGCAAAGGCCATCACAACTGGGGTTGTTTGGATCATCTTTGGATTCTGAAATCGAAAGACGTCTCTCATATGTGGTGCATTGTCTTGTAGAGGAGACATAGCCACAGTGACTATGTTCTATTTTGAGCCGTTTTTATGTGAAATTCAGTCTTACAAAATTGATTTCTAAGATATATTAATTTGACTTGCCATACGAATATTGTTTTCTGACAAAATTTCGTCTCAGTATGGATTCATCACTAGGTCTACGCAAAATTGTCAATAATTATCAACTATATGTGATTGTTTTCATCATTAATATTGAGGTCGAATACAAAAAATAGTGTCTTGATCTCTTAATTTAAACTCTCGTAATTTCCTCTGAAGTTCGGTTTCGCATAACAACTTTTACTTGTTGAAATCTCATCTATTGATCATCTCATCTCCAACGAGCTGCTTGATTGTACTATGTCAGATCAAAGGTACAACAAATCTCGTAAGCAACAAGTTGCATTACACGGTCAATTCATGCCTGTATACACACCCACACCCCCCATATATATATATATATATATATATATATATATATATATATATATATATATATATATATATATATATATATATATATATATATATATATATATATGGGACAAAAGAATTTGCGACTTTAGATATCAGTTTTATATTAATGAATTATTAGAATAGTGACAGGGATGACATCGGTGAAAGTACACATGACAGCAATAGCGATAGGTAAAGTGGTAGTGATGTGTTGGTAATCATTAAAGTGATGTTGGTAGTGATTCCGAGGATAGTGACAGTGGGAGTCATAGTGGCACAAATAACAATAGAGATAGTTTGGCGACACTAGTAATGGCTCTAGTGATACACATCGTATACCGTGGCGATAAAGGTAATGAGAACAGCGTCCAGTAGTGTTGATGAAAAGTGATAGTGATAGTGAAAGGAGCCATAGTAATACTGAGTACTTACTGTGAAAGTGATATTAATAATCATGGTGATAGTGATGATGATAGAAAAATTTGCAATGATAATAAACGTAACAGCGATAGTGAAGTGATAGGATAACAATAGGGAGAGGTAGAGAGATAGCAATAGCCAAGGCGATAGCCACAGGTATGGTAATAGTAATGATGAAAGCAATGGCGAGAGCAACAATAAAAGCAATGGTCAGTAGTAATGTGAGCAGCAGCGTTTTGCAGTGAAGCGGTGATACTAAAGTAAACATGCATGGAGTATTATATTCAATAACGCAATACTGGGACCAGTGAACTGCAATGTTCTACGATAACACAGGGCCATCGGAAAAAATGAAATTAAGCAATCATCACTGAGGTAGTGTTATGTAAATCCTTGGTGTATGGGAGACTTCCGGCTTTTCTGCTTATCAAAATTGATGAGCTGAAGATCTTTATGTAACTGAAGGTTACAATTAAAATACCCGTTTACATATAATTTTATCAATATTTGTATGTATTCACATGGACAGAAGAAGGATTTTTTTCGTGTTTCTTGTCCATAACTATGCTAGTTATGTAAAAACATAGTGTTTCAATTTAAGTTGAACAACCAATCGAAGAATACAGTTTGATTATTCTTTCCATAGTGATACACGGGGTCAGGCTGATTTTTGACAATTTTGTGTCAGTTCAACTTTCAAGGCAGGCATTCTGTTCGTATACCTTTCTGTTTTTTGGTCTATTTGGTTTTCTTCTCTCAGAAAGTGCATAAAATCACATGGAATCCTTTCTCAGGCGAAGTGTAGATTTAACTGTTGCTACTTGTACGTATATTTTTGCATATGCTTGTACATATAAATTATCTAAGTCTTGCTCTCATGAGTAAGAACTTGTTATACAGCATTTATGTGTGTATTTGTTATTATTTCATGTTCATATATTCTTTAAATACAAGTGGTCTTCACCAAATACAAGCCAAAGGCAAGCACCCGCTATCGCAAAAAAAAAAGAAAAAAAAAAAAAACCAAAAAGAAAAACAAAACAAAAAAACAAAACAAAACAAAAAAAAAAAAACAACAAAAAAAACCAAAAAAAAAAAAAAAAAAACCAAACAAAATTCACACACAAAAAACACCCTCCCTAAAAAAACAATCCCAAGTCCGGGTTTTTAAAACTGCGATACATGCTTCATCGTCTCACACTGATGACCCGTTTACAAATTCATTGGGCTGCTAAAATCTTGATTTAGTATGTAGTGATATAATATGTGCATCCACGGTCTATTATGGATAATTTCACGACATCCATCCAAGTATTATGGTGTTAAGCAATTTCACAGCAGTAAGGCAATTTTCTGTTATTCATCAAGAATTAAACAAACTGTTGTGTTTGACCTTTTCTGTCCCCAGTTGAAGGGTAGGTCGTCAGCTTCTCCTGGGCAATATAGGCTGTTTGAGCAAAAAGGCATTAAAACCAGGAATGTGGAGCTATTGTTATAATTCAAATGACGGCACCTTTCTGTGATTAGCAAGGAGAAGAGTTAACATGTTCACATCTTTCACGCAACTGTCAACGTGTCATGGGCACCGTGGCTGGGTGATACAGAGTCAGTGGCTCTTGTGTTGCAAGGCAAATCATCTGATGGATGTCGTGCACACTGTATTACATGAAAAGCCAAATAAAACCCAGTGAAAGTTGTTATTGGTGATTGTAATACGTTAATGTATTGTCATGGAGCGTTCTAGCCTATATGCTTGGATTTTTGCAAACAGTATTGAGGACAATACAATTTGAACAATGGGGTTGGTAGGTTACAAGTACAAGTGAAAACAGCAAGAACATTACCTGAACTAAGCAGAAGATAATTTGAATTGCGAAGTCGGTAGGTTACAACGCCAATTGATACCAACGGATTACTTATATGAATTGAACAGTAGCTAGCTTGAAAGATTGGGTTGTAGGTTACAAGGACAAATTGTCGGTGAAGAATATCTATGAAAATGCAGAATCTCGTTCATTCAAGAGCTAGTTCCTGGACCAGACGCTAATATAGCCTAATTTGTCCCACTTGGCACTGGTGTTCCTTGCGGGCATCATAATAATAATAATAATAATAATAATAATAATAATAATAATAATAATAATAATAATAATAATAATAATAATATTAATAATAATAATAAAATCCCAAGAGACACTTTGTCTTTATGCTCATACTCATCTAATGAGCATATATTATGCTAATTAGCACCCGAAAGAAAGAAGTACATAACTTGTTAAGAAGAGAACAGAAGGAAACATGTTAGTTTTTGCAACTGGCTAATTTGATGGTCGGGGATTCATTTTGGGGGTTATTTCGACAATTGGCGGCCATTTTGAGTTCAAAACCAAGATGGCCGCGGGATATTTTCTTTACTTAGGTACAGTGGACCACTCAAGACATGTATGAGTTAGAAACGTGTATTAGACAATAATTCATACTACTCCTTGCGGGTGAGGGACTCAGCCCTGGCATTTCATAGGTAATAAAAAGCCATTAATAGCGTCACAGTTCTCTAATTGGTATAAATTATGCTAATTAGCACCTGAACCAAAGTAAATAAGTTATTAGTTTCGGTACAGATGGGAGTGTGTGAATAGCCGCAAGTGACTAGTTTAAGGGTCAGGAATCAATTGTGGGGGTTATTTTGACAACTGGCAGCCATTTTGACCCCTACAAACCAAGATGGGTGCTGTACATTTTCTTATCTTCAGTATCATGGACCACAATAATAATATTCTTTATTTCTTTAATGACAATTGAAGAAGTAGCCAGAGTCTAATGTTAATTTCCTGCTGAGAATGTACTACTTTAGACATATTTAAGTTCGAAAACATGCATAGCACAACAATTTATACTAATTTGGGGGCAGGAGACCCAGTTCTGGCATTGCATGGGTGATAAAAATTGTTCATAGTGCAAGACAAAAGAAAATCTGCACTTGATTCATATGGAACCTGCATGATGGCATGGAACTCTTGTGGTGCATGATTTTCTTAAAACGTATTTCTGGTGCGGCATATCCAATAGGGGGTGATTTGTGGTTTAAAAAACAGAAAAAAGCTAGATAAAATAAATTCATGAATACTGATCACATGTTTCATGTCAGAAATAAGAAACCATGGAACAGGTGATATAACATCATATGGAAAACAAATCAGTAACAAACAAAATTTATTTTTACGTGAATATACTGGGAAATAATGAAATCAAACTGGCAGTGGCATTGTATGATGATATAGATTGCGGCATATAGTTCATATTAAATTTGAGGTCAACCGTGAACGGTCCTGCCTATAAAATGACTGTTGCTAGTGGAAACTGGTTACACATGAATGGCGTGGCTAGAGGACATAGTCCTACAGATGTACAGAAGTGGGAAATCTAGGCAGGCTACACGTAGACTACAGCTGTAGACTTACCCAGGGTTAAGAAATCTGTTGTATGCAGACTTCTAGAGAAACAACGGACACTAATATATCAATACTAGAAGCGAGTTTTTCGCGCGAAAAACATAATGCATCTCCCAAGCAGGCGCCTCTCACCAGAGGCCACCTCTCTAAGAGGGCCACCATTCTTCTGCAGAAAGTTTGACCTTGACATGACCTCAAGGTCATCTCTTCGCAAATGTAAGGGAAGTCTCACCTGGTAAATGATGACAAAATTTGATGCACTTCTATCGTACCCATTTGAACATGTGGCAGGGAAACCATTTTATCTTGCAAGGCATTGTTACCTTGACCTATGACCTGAATATCATCTACAATCATATGAAAAAATTCCCCAAATCTATGGAGTACCTGTACCAAAAGTTTACAAGTGAATCGGACACACAGTATTGAAGAAGTTAAAATGTGAACTGCCATAATTTAGAGTGGCTAATTTGAGGGTGTGAAATGCATTTAACATTAATATCCACAAACAAGATGACTGCTGGCAGAACACACAGCCAGTTGGTTTCACTCTTGTATTTAGATCAGATTACATCCAACTCTGGTGATCTCTCCCCCTACACCTATATTTATTGCTCTCTCTGATAGTAACGTGTGCAAGAAATTAAAATGGAGTAATTTTATATAATTTTGTAGGAATGTCTTTAACTTCCTGTCAGTTCCATGCATGTTTTATCTATTTCGTACTTCTGTACCAGGAATTCCTTTAAAAAAAAAAAAAAAAAAAAAAAAAAAAAAAAGGGAGATTAAAAAAGTTGCAAAAATATATCGTGATTGTGCACAAACATTCCTGATCTGATTGACATAAATACTAAATAGGTTTGCTCATCACTTACAGCCACTTAATTCAAAATTATTTACTCCAGAAAATAGTTGTAGATTTGGTGGGAAAGTTATTTTGGTATAAATACAAAAGAAGTCATTTCCGTAAAGTGGACCTTAAGTACTTATTTACCCTTAAATGCATGATGTCATTTAAGGAGGTGTTCACTGATACTTGAGGGGAACAAAGATCACCAATACATTGCAGCAATAAATGTTACACAACAGACATTTAATTGGCTAAAAGACCATGTGCACAGAGAAGAGCGCATGCGCTAAAATTTTGGCTTTGCATCCTGGGATTAATTGTATACCAGCACTGACTCCAGATACCCGTGTCGACAATGAAATAACACAGGTAGCGATGAGAAGTTTAACTTGTTTTTGGCTGTGTGCTTTACAAATTATTCCTGCGGCAAAAAACGTAAATTTTATCCCTTGCCAACAAATAAAAACTAAGAGAACAATGGATAAAAAGAATTCCTGTCCTGGAAGGACTGAAATTTGTGTTAAGTCGTGCTCATGATCGCCCGACATTCCAAGACTGAAAATTGTGTAAATTCGTGCCCGTGACCTCGTCATACCACGTTTGCCGTGTAACTTTGAATGATGACATTTGCACATTGCGATCAGTCTATATAGTTTACGTTAAATATATCCATTCCAACTGGGTAACTCTGTGAACTGAATCATTTTCCTTTAGGAACCAAATCGTATTATGTGTTTTGCAGCCAAGATAGAAAGATAGATAGGTAGATAGATAGATAGATAGATAGATAGATAGATAGATAGATAGTCAGTCATACAGGTAAGTAGATGAACGAGCGATAGAAAGACAGAGAAAGAAAGAAAGAAAAAGAAAGAAAGAAAGTAAAAGGGAAGAAAGAAGGATTACACTCCCTAAAATTTTCCTTCCTTTATTACTGATATTTCGTGTGTTGATTCTTGGTGTGTTGTTTTCACAAGTAGTTTTTTTTTTCAAAGCAACCATTGCTTGTGTTAATCTCGTAAACTCTTTCATAGCTTAAGCACCGGGTGATTAATTTTATACAAACATCGTTAACACAAAGAAAGGTCAAATACTTAACACGTACTAATGGTTTCAGAAAGCACACTTTGAAGACCTAAGAACCAAATTTCATATTGCTAACACGTTGTTTTGGTTTAAGCATATTTTATTCGTAGAGTGCAATTGGGAAGGAGGGCAGAGCCCTGTATTAATCCCTCTGGTGAAGAATTCCTTAGGCACAGGACAAACGTAACACACTACCGGCTGCACTGCCACACATCGAGTGCAAGAAGCACTCGAGGGGTACGAGGGGTAGTGATGCAGAGCCACAACAAGGAGAAGGCCTGACACCACCACGTACAAATTAAGAGGGATATACGCCAATAATTATTGCAAAAAGTATCATCATCTTTTTTATGCAATGGTGTGACATGGGCCTCTTTCCAAATTGATGGAAACTGTTTTTGGCTTAAGGACATGCTAATTAATTTTGTAAGCGGCTTGTAAATGATTGGTGCTGCTTCTTTCAAAAGTCTAGTACTTACTCCATCTGGGTCGGTTGCCTTGGTTGTATCAAGACTCTTAAGTATATCCAGCACTTCATTTTCATAAATATTTAAATCTCCAACAGTATGTAGGGGATGGTGAGGGCGTGTAGGAGTGTTGACTGTAGAGAAATCGAGATTGCTCTGATTAAGAAAAAAGATTTGAAACTACTTCAGCTTTAGGTGCATTGTTGGTTATGTGCCTGCCGTCACATGATAAAGATGGGATGTTTTGAAGGTGATTCCTGTGTAAAAAATATTTGACAGTCTTCTACCACGTTATAGTTTTTCCCTTCAGAATTCTTTAAAGAACTGCTAAGTTTACTGCTATGCAGGTGCTCAGCTGTACGTAAATTCTCCTGGTATTGATTGCGTAAACGGTTGTAAGTAGCCCACAGATTGTGGTTCTGTACTCCATCGTTACAGTTTTTAGCTTATAATATGCACGCATAACTTTACGCTTTTCACAGCGTAGTGAAGAAGAATACCATGGAAGATCATCCGGACGAATGAGGTCCTCTCTGGGATGCAGTCTTTAGCGACACGCAAAAAACCTTCAGTCCATGAAATACAACACTGGTGTAAGTCACCAGATAGAAAGAAAATACCCCACTCAATGTTACTTAAATAATGGCGAAAGCGATCAAAATCTGCTTTCTCATATTGCCATATTAATCTTTTATAAAAAGGCTCCTTTTTATGTATATCATCCGTCATGGGGATTAGCATTGATCATAATAAAGTGGCAATTGGACTTTTTCACAACTGTTGGTCAACCCCACGAGATTATGATTGCCCCAAGAATACTGCTGAATCCGAAATAATCCTTTCTCTTTCTTGTCCTTAGTCCCAATGAACGTGTTTCGACTAGGTTTCATGTGTCTACAACACCAACTGTCAGTCTTGCAATGTTTTTTTCAGTCCTGCATTGATGTGCATCCAAATCCCGGACAAAACGACCCCTCTGCAAAAAATTATTTAAAACTTTGCCACTCCAACGCCCTTAGTATTAAGCGTCCGGACAAACATGATGAACTTCAATTATTAGCGCAAGTCGAAGATTTCGATGTTATCACTTTATCAGAAACTTGGCTTGATGCGAATTTTCCTGATCAACTCCTCTATATTGACAACTTTCAACCTCCTTTTAGAAGACACCGTCCCACAGGACGAAGAGGAGGGGTCCTTACATATGATTCTGCTTCACTACCTTGTCGAAGGCACACTGATCTAGAGGATCTGATGTCAGAGTGCATCTGGATTGAGATTACCACAAAACGTGGATTTTAACTATAGATGACTGGAATTCACCACCTCAGGATAGTGACCTTGGCTTAGCGCTCTTCAACCTGCTTCTCCAACACAACCTCTATTAGCTTGGGCCTGACAATATTGGCAACATCCTTCTAAGAAATACTGCTCACTCCATCTCTAATCCTCTTACAAAAATATTTAAACTTTCTCTTAACAAAGCTTACTTTCCCTTGTCCTGGAAACGTTCAAATATTTGTTCTGTCTTCAAAAAATCTAACAGACAAATAAAAAGTAAATATGGGCCAATATCCTTACTCTGTAATGCTTCTACAGTCTTTGAACGCATAATGTTTAATGCCCTCTATGAATATTTAACTGCAAACGACCTCCTCACACACAAAAATTCAGGTTTCAAGGCAGGCGACTCAACTATCAATCAACTTGTCTACCTACTTCATATTATCTATAACTGTCTAGAGTTATCGAAAGAGGCCAGAATGGTATTTCTTGACGTCTCTTGAGCATTCAACAAGGTATGGCACCCTGGACTCCTCTTTAAACTCAAGCAGCTTGGCATATCGGATCATCTTGTTACCTGGATTGAAAGTTATCTTTCTAATCACCTCCAAAGAGTTACCATTCACGGTCAATCTTCTGCCTGGCTTCCTATCCAGGCTGGAGTGCTTCGGGGCTCTATCCTCGGGCCCCTCCTATTCTTGGTTTATGTAAATGACTTAGTGGACAATCTCACGTGCGAAGTGAGATTGTTCGCTGATGATACTAGCATACTTTAAATTGTCAATAACCCTGTTCAATCCTCACGCCACCTGAACACCAATCAGTCTCTAATACATTACTGGGGCAGGCTATGGCGGGCGGTATTCAATGCCAACAAATCACTATCTGTTATATTTTCTGTGAAACAAGTGAAACCTCATCATTCGCCGGTTTTCTTGCGTGGGTCTCCGATTCCTGAGACAGACAGTCATACACACCTCGGAATCACCTTGAGTGGTGACTTATCTTGACAACCCCTTATCACATGGATTAATAATAAAGCTGGTCAAAGAATTTTCTTACTGCGTAGGTTCAAGTATAAACTGTCACGCAAATCCCTGGTCAAACTGTATTGTTCTATGATCCGTCCAATCCTTGAGTACGGCTGTGTTTTATTCGACAACTGTGGTAAAGGGCTGTCTGATCGATTGGAATTTACTTCGTGAACTTGGTGGTCAACTCTTGCAGACAGACGTAAATACTTCAAGCTTGTCCTCTTTTACAAAATGTACCACAAACTGACTCCTTCTTATCTATCTAACCTAGTACATCCTCCTCCTGTTGGTCGTGCTCTCCGACATTCAATGTCAGTGCGCCTGTTAGATGTAGAACACCGCGTCTGTCTAACTCTTTTCTCCCAGATGCTATCAAACCGTGGAATAACCTGCCTTCCGACATAAGAGATTCGCCTTATCTACATATATTCAAATCGAAACTTTAAACTACTCTCTTAGCCACATATACTGTTCCTGAGTTCTGGCTCCATGGTGACAGATTTGCTAATATTTGCCACACGCAATTACGCCTAGGATTATCTAGACTAAACTCCGACTTTCACAAAGTTAACACCCTTCCTGACCCATCCTGTGCCTGTTCTTATCCCTCTGAAGACTCCAAGCATTTCCTACTCTTCTGTCCCTATTACATTGTTCAGTTCCTACTCTTCTGTCCCTATTACATTGTTCAGAGAAACAAATTACTGAATAATGTTATTCATTTGATTGCGCCGGGGGTTAGCCCGCATCTTATAATTCATGTTGGTAGTGATAGAGTAGTTGAAATATTTCTCCGTGGCAGTAACAAGCTTTGAAACTGCCTAAATATCCAGATCTGTGGTGCTCTCCATCAGAACATTATTGATACTAGGCGCTTTAACGACTAAATGTTTCCGTTACTGTTACTGTAGTGATCATCTGTTGGACTATGCAAATTTATTTGTATCACACCTTTTTTCTTTAAAGGATAAATATTGAACTCAATTCATATTGGTTTAACTTGTATCTTACAAGTAATCAAACCTTGATATTCGTACAGAGTTTACACAGATATAATAACTTGGTAACATTTGTATTGTCATGTGTGTCTTGTACATACCTACTGTGTGTTTCCATGTTCTGGAGAACCCATGTATTAGTCATCTCGATGTACTATAGGGCTATCCAGACTAAATAAATACGTTTAAACTAAACTATAGACAAATACAATTTGGAAAGTGCCTTACGGGAAAGTTTATATTTAAACTTGCGAAGGAGTGTAACCGTAGGTGTGTGTGTGTATCATCCTCAGGTATTTCTGAGCCTCCTAGGCGCACAGGTGGGTGGCTAGGTTTATTAGGTTTGGCGGTGTAGATGAGGGAAATAAACTTTAGAGCATTAAAGATGACTCGCCATGACTTCCCCTACTTCTTTATGATAGAGAGATTATTGCTCAGGCGATTGGAGGATTCAATGGGATTGTTAACGATTTCAAAAGACTTGTGTCGTCAGCAAAGGGTCTGACTTCACAAGTGAGATTATCGACTAGATCATTGACGTAATTAAGGAATCCTTGATCCTTGAGGTACTCCAGCTTCAAGAGGTAAGCATGAGGACGATTGCCCGTGAAAAATGATTCGTTGGAAGCGGTTTGATAGGTAGCTATCGATCCATGTTACGATATTATCAGAGATGCCTAAAGGAGAGCAGGATGCCAAACCTTGTCGAAGGCTTAAGATGCATACGAAGACCATCCTGGCTTCTTCAGAATGTTCGAGGCCATAATAGATATTATGGAAGATATACACAAGTTGGTTAATGATAGAGTCTCCGGCCTTGAAACCCGACTTTTTAGAGGTGAGAAGATTATTCCGCATTAAGTATTCATAAATAGCATTAAAAACAAGTCGTTCAAGCACTTTGGATACATTACATAACAAGGAGATCGGACGATAGTTACTTTTGATCTTTCTGTTTGATTTCTTAAATACTGGACATGTGCTGGATCTCTTCCAAGTATCAGGAAAACAAGACAGGCTTAAGGAGAGTTTGAAGATTTTAGTGAGAGATTTAAATACAGATCGAGTCGGCTGTGTTTTTTAGGAAGATATTTCCTATGTTATCTGGACTACAAGAAGAGGTTAATCTTAAAGAAGTCAACACTCTCCTGACACACTCTTCTTCTACACTAATGTCATGTAAGCGTTCATCCGTTCGAAATTCGGACTCGGGCAATGTAGGGGCGTCAACATCAGGAAGTGTTTGTTCACTGCGAAAAATTTGTGTTGAAAATTTCACATTTTTCAGTTATGCAAGGTACAATTTTATCGCCTTCTAAAATAGGAGGTATATCCTTGTGTATTTTATACCTTTTTCAGCCGAAATAAAATGTTAGCACGTTGTTTTCCCATTTTAATTCGGTATTTTAGGGTAATTGTGTGAAATAAAAAGAATTACTGAAATAATATACATGTACATTGCAAAGATGTGCCACACGCTTAAATGTACAAAGTTGCATCGATATCCGCACAAGAGATGGGCTCATGTAGGCGTTGCCTGCTCCCCAATCGTACTTGTATTTTGAGAAATAAAATTCGTTTAAACCAAGAGAAAAACACACACACACACACACACACACACACACACACACACACACACACACACACACACAAATCTCGAGTGTTTGTAGGAGCACAATGTGTCTTGCACGTACGCTTGTCCGTTTGTATATGTCTGTAGAACCTCTTGATTACCAAAGGGATGTCTTAACGCAAGGGTACGTTCCTGATTTGTGAGAAGCTGTTGAAGTGTGTGCAAGTAGTCGTTAGTATTAGGATGCCTTTTATTTGACAGTAAACGCACTAAAGTGACATTTTCGATATGTTCGATATGCACACGAGATCGAGGTTTCCCTTCATTGAAAGATCATTGAAACTCCACGCCCAACCAGATGGATGCGGTCTGTCTGGTGCATTCTTATGTTCATTTTGTCCAGGGATTATTTCTCTCTGAAAGGCAGACCTCCGCGTCAAAGAAATTCACACTTCTTAAAGTACGATCGAAACGCAGCAGTTAACTCAGAAAAAAGGAGAAAAAGAAAGGAAAATAAAAAACTACCCACGATGGAAAGAAAAAGATGAGAAAGTGGGGATGCATGTTTATGGGGTGCACAGTTGGCTGAGCGGTTAGACGCTTGCCTTTCACCTCTGCAACCCGGGTTCGATTCTCGACCTGGCCAGCATGTGGAAAAAGTTCCTACCACTTTAACCGTGCACGGTGGTTTTCTCCGAGTTCTTCGGTTTCCTCCACCAGGCAAGGTAGGAAGTATACGCCAACATCTGTGCCATGGAGAGTTACTCGATAAGTCAATGCTTGACTTCTTTCACAATCCATGTAAAACAAATGTGTCTATTCTTTATTATCAAAAGCCGATATATGGTTTTCTCTTATGTGAATAAAAAAAAAGGAAAGAAAACAATTCATACCGTGATGATGAATTTTGAAACAGTGTAAACAACATGAAAATATTGGTAATCAGGGAAAATCTCTATTATCACCCGTAAACAAAGTGCAATAAAATATACAATATAGAAATCTGTTTTATGCTTGTAAAGCAGATTTCTATATTGTATATTTTCTTGTGCTTTCCTTGGGGATGAAAATAGAAAATTTCCCTGATTACCAAAAACATTTTAAACTAAACTTCTAAAGCAACATTCCACCCTGTTAGTCAGCTACCCTTGAAATCACTTGAGCTTGATTGAACCATTATCATTAACTGAACACGTCAAATGACGTGGAAAAACTCTACCCGAAGTTGTGATTGTAAGCTAACGTTGTTGTGATTATTATCCAAACATAGTGACAAACTGTTGGGGCCAACAAAAACACCACAGTGAATTGATGATCTTTGCTCAAGGACATCCTTAACTTTAGTTTAATTTTACATATTTATTTCATCTGGATAGCCCTATAGTACAATCAGTTGACTAGTATAATGGGTTCTCCAGAACATGGAGATGCACCGAAGCATATACAAAACAGACAGGACCATAAAAAAGTTACCAGAGTAGGATATCAGCATGCTATCGATACAGATTGTCAATACCAAACTAATTACACAGGAGATACGAGATTAGACAAGATTTCCAAAAAAGATTTCCTCTGGAAAATGCACGATACGTTATACAAATTATCATGGAAGTTATAGAAAGTTTAGTCGATGAGCCGTCTAGTATCAATAATGAACTTATGAAATGCTTCACATATTTGAATATTTTGGCAATTTGACAGCTCATTACTACCATAAAGGAATATCTCAACTAGTCTATCGCTACCAATATGAATAATAAGATTAGGGCGAACCCCTGGGGCAATTATAGGGATAACGGTTTGGAACAAAATGTGTCTCTGAACAGTGAAATTTGGGCAGAAAAAGAAGAAAGTGCTTAACATCTTCAATGGGCTGGGAGCAGGCACGAGATAGGTCTGGACGGATGTTGACTTTTGTATATGTCAGAATTTAATCTAGAGTAACCCAGACGTAACTGAGTGTGCCAGATGTTGGCGAATCTATCACCATGAAGGTAGAGGTCGGGAACGTGGTCAGTGGCCAAAAGAGTAGTTTTTAGCTTGGACCTAAATATTTGTAGGGAAACAGAATATTTGATGTCAGATGGAAGGTTATTCCATTGTTTCATGGCATCTGGTAGAAACGAGTTCTCAAGGCGCGATGTTCTACATCTAATGGGGCGGATAGGCTTTGAATGGTGTAAGGGGCGACCAGCAGGGAAAGGGGGAACTAGATTAGAGAGGTATAAAGGGGTCAAGTTGTGGTACATTTTATAAAAGAGGACAAGTTTAAAGTATTTACGTCTGTCTGCAAGGGTTGACCACCCCAGTTCACGTAGTAAGTTAATGTGAGACGTGTGTTTCATGGCACCAGTGCATATCTTGGCAGCACTATATTGAACCGATTCAAGGCGATCGGGCAGTACCTTGCCACATTTGTCGAATAATACACAACCGTGCTCAAGTATGGGGCGGATTATTGAACAATAAAGTTTGACCAGAGATTTGCGAGATAGTGTGTACCTAAACCTTCGGAGCAATGGAATTCTTTGGCTAGCTTTATTACAAATAAGTGTGACATGGGCATGCAAGGAAAGGTCATGACACAGGTTGATTCCTAGATGTGTATGATTATCAGTGTCAGGTATCGGAGATCCATCTTGAAACAAATGTGAGAGAAGGTGTTTCATGCGTTTTGCAGAAAAGGTGACAGATAAAGATTTGAGGGCATTTGAAGATCACTCTCCAGAGTCTCCCCCAGTCCTGTATTAGAGACAGCTTGGTATTCAGATGGAGTGATGAGACGACAGGGTTGTTGACAATTTCAAGTATGCTTGTGTCGTCAGCAAATAGGCTGACGTCACATGTCAGATTGTCAACTAGATCATTTACATATACTAAGAACAAGAGAGGGTTCAAGATAGAACCCTGGGGTACCCCGGCCTCGATAGGTAGCCAGGTAGAAGACTGACCATGAATAATAACTCTTCGCAGGCGATTTTAAAGGTAGCTTTCAATCCAGGTAACAAGACGATCGGATAGGCCAAGCTGCTTGAGTTTAAAGAAAAGTCCCTGATGCCACACTTTGTCGAAGGCCTTTGAGACGTCAAGAAAATACCATCCTGGCCTCTTTGGATAGTTCAAGTCCATTGTAGATGTTATAAAGAATGTATACAAGTTGGTTACTGTGGAGTCGTTCCCTTTAAAACCTGAATTTTTTGTTGTAGGAGATCGTTTACTGTAAAATATTCGTAAAGGGCATTAAATACTAATCGTTCAAACACTTTAGAAACATTAAAGAGTAATGATATTGGCCTGTAGTTACTTTTTATTTGTCTGTTGGATTTTTTTGTAAACGGGACATACATTTGAACGTTTCCAGATAAGGGAAAATAGCCTTGAAGGGAAAGTCTAACTATTTTCGTAAGAGAGTTGCAGATGGAAGCAGCAGTATTCTTGAGAAGGATGTTGCCAATATTATCAGGCCTGGTAGCAGAAAAAACTCTAAGAGACAATACAACTTGCAAAACATTTTCATCATCAAACATAATGTCATTTAATTTAGACTCGGAACGGTATCTAAATTCAGGCAATGGGGGGGGGGGGGGCCGAAAAGGTTGTGCACTGACTTGCAAAATATGTGTTAAAAATATCACATTTTTTACCATTGCATGATATAATCGAATTCTTTTCAATAATCGGTGGAATATCCTGATGGATTTTGGATCCTAACACAGACTTTGATAGACTACACCATTGCTTTAGATTTGTATCATTGTCATCCAATTTAGAACGTGGTTTAAAAAAGTATGAACACATTGATTTCCGAATTTTGTTGAGAACATAATTACGTGACTTCTTGTAGAACTGATAACACTTATCGACTTTTTCGTACATCTCAAAAGTATAAGGACGTGGCATGGTAGATACATTCTTAAAACGCTTCCTTGCACGATTGCGGTGGCGAATAAACTTTCTTTTTTTTTCTATCTCCTTTTTTTTTTTAATCTCAGTGGTGATCCAAGGTTTATCAGAAGGTCTAATAGTAATTTCTCTCAAGCGAATAAATTTCTTGGCGGTGCAGAGAAGTAGATCTGACCAGTATGAAACGATATCGTTAATGTTTTCATAGACTTCGTGACCAGTGTTCCATGGTGCTGATAGTAGCATAGAATTGAAGGAAAATTGGCTTTGTTATAGTTCCAAACATGTCGTTTAAAAAGTCCTTCTTTTAAGTGTGATAGTGATAGGGAACAGGAGACAATTGCGTGGTCAGAGTTTGAAAGAGGAGTAAGAACGCCGCTGTTGAGTACAACGCCCGGAGAGTCGGTGATGATAAGGTCAAGCAGGTTGTCACAGTGTTCAGTAGTTCTTGTAGGTTCATTTATGAGCTGAAAGAGATTGTGTTGAGAAATTAGGTTAAGCAATGCAAGACCAAGATCGCTATCCTGGTGCGAAGAATTCCAATCTGAGCATCTGTCGTTAAAATCACCTGTAATAAAAAGAGAGTGCGGGTTATTTTCAATTGCCTGTGGGAATAGAGGTATTGAGGGACTCAAGAAACGCGTCACGTATGTCTGCATGCTGGCCAGGAGGTCGGTAATAATTTCCGATCAACACGATCCCCCGTTTTGTGGAATTCTCAACCCAGACACATTCTGAATTGGCATCTTCTAGATCAGTGTGCCTTCGACATGGTAGTGAGGAAGAAACATATGTAAGGACCCAGCCTCCCCGTCCTTTCAGGCTGTCTCTTCGAAAAAGGAGGTTGGTAGCTGTCAATAAACAGAAGCTGACTGGGAAAGTTCACATCTTAAGCCAAGTTTCAGATAATGTGATGGCATCAAAATTTTCAAATGATATATGAAGAATATACTACTGTTCCATAGTTGAATATTTCCCAGTACACCAATCCAATAGTCATCGCGGTGGTGGTATCTATTATAAACTGTAACTGCATAATTCACAATGGAAGACGTTATTAAAAAATGAAATATGAAGAATATACTACAGTTCCATAGTTGAAAAAAAAATTGTGCAGCACACCAGTCCAGTAGTCATCGCGGTGGTGGCAGGGACCATGCTATCAATAAAACAACGTAGTCATAGTATCTTGTCTGAAAATATAACCTATCCTAAATCAATCCACAACGAGAATTTCTTGTTCTGAACGCATGTATATATTTCAACTGATCTTCCAAGCCTTTGGGAACTGCATGCGCAAGAGTAGAATGCATCTGTTACAGGTTTGTTTGCAACTTTCCTCGGGAACCGGTCAAACGATACCGTAGTTTTTGGTCCAGATGTTGCATGGTATCTTACATATATATATACATACATATATATATATATATATATATATATATATATATATATATATATATATATATATATATATATATATATATATATATATATATATATATATATATATATGTATATATATATATATATCGTTTGGAAACGTGTTGATCCGCCATATTATAAACAAGTTAAAGAAACAAAAACAAAAAATAAACAACAACCCCAAACTAGAAGTGATTATATTTGGCAAACGTCCAATGACACGCAAAACGTCATTTTGCTGAATTTATGCCTTAGCGCCGAAGTAGATGGTTCTACATTATTGGAACATCGAATAAACCAAGAGCAAGGAGAAATCCCTTGTGCTATTTTGAGTTTGATGGATCATATCTGACCCAAGTTCTGACCTTATCGGCTACATTAGCGCTCACATTGCAAACTACAGCATCCAAATAGGCTTGCTTGGATGCGTCGGTGCCGAGTTCTTAAGGGACTCTGGTTACAGATTTATCAGCAAAACACAGACGTGCCGTAATATGCTCTCTTTATTCAAGATCTTTTCAAGACATTATAACTGTTTTTTTCCAACGCCCCCAAGTAATTCTGGGAGACCTAGAGCATAAGTACACATGTATAGAGAAAACTGACCAAAATCAATGTAACATGAAATGTAGTTGTCCCAATCCTATGTTTCTGAGGTCATGACCCAAGAAGAAGCCGATGTTGCATTAATCAATAAGTTGCATTTCTTCTCTGCCTGGTTATCACCTGCGAAAATACCACGCTGGTAAAACCAAAAAAATTTAATCACAAGTGAACGTTTTTTTTTTAATAACTGATGTCGCGTGGGGGCGTTGGACAAGATCCATAAAGTGAATAAGACTGTCCGTTTCCTTTTCCAAGGCTACACACGTTTACTTTTTATATTCTCGACCAAATCCGTCCCGTTATGGAGGCAAACCTGAAAAGGACCTTCCCTCCTGTTTTCCCAAGCGAGCTGCAGTAAGGTAGCAACTTGCCTACAAAACAAATCAGTCCCTGTGCCACTGTGTTCCACTTGTAGTTGAGATAGCACGGAGCTTGTTCTGCTTTAAAGGCAAGGTGGCAGGGCGCAAACTCAACATTTTCATTATGCTTCTTTAATGAGATTGGAAAATGAAATGTAGAACATGAGTAGAGGCATTTAAAACTAAGATCTGGTGGATCACTTGAACACAAAACAGCTAAAAAAAGTGCAAAATACAATTGATAAATCTGGAACTTGTTCGTCAAGTTTAGTGATCACAATTTTGAAAACTACTAACTGGCAAGCATTCGCAGATTGCGCAAGTGGATTTGCTATGCTTTTTAAGATTCTTTCATCTGAATGTAAAATCGATTCTCTTCGAATGTATAGTTAGCTCAATAATGACAAGTAATTGATCATGCGGTAACCCTGTTAGCATCTCAGGCTTGGAATCCCTGTGATATGCTATCCGCTAATGGCATAGCATGCCTTTCATCTAACGTTGGACGCTCAGCCAATTTAAGGATTGAGTGGCAAGTCCTTCGATTGAGTCAACAGTTCTCAGTGGCTATATACTTTTGGCCCATGGGCGTTGTATGACGTAACAACCAGCACTTGGTCTATAATATCATAAGGTCACAGTAAATTGCTGCAGAAAGGATCCAGCAAGGATGTTAATCTGCTTATGTGAAAAGAATTCAGTTAATAACATTTGAATTTTTAATTGAGCAAAATTATTTTAAGAAATTCAATTGGTTGATCTACTGTAGAAGTTCCATTTTGAGTGATTAACGTTCAAAAGCACGCGGATGTATTTAATTTTGTGGTTGCCAAAACATGTATGCTTGCACGTGGGCGTTATCCTAAGAAACCCAGACAAATTATATAACTTGTTTCTATTGTCAAATTGTATATTGAAAGCTCGTATTAATACTGAATGCAGAGCTTACCACTAAAATAGTGCTGTCGTCCATACCTAGCCGACTCTCATGGGGCACTTGATTTTTCACTGGTTGCTCTACTGCTCTATGCAGCAGGTTTTGGTCGAGTTTAACCAACACAATTTCAATAGATATGATGCAAATCAACGGCAAGGTTGCATTTTTACTGATACCCGTTGCAATGGCTGTGTCAAATTAGTGTATTCACAGCATGGATGGCATTTACATATCCTCTTGGCTAATTATATGTCAGTATTAAAGAATAAGGGGTCACGTAAATAATGTGATGT
Source organism: Hermodice carunculata (assembly GCA_964020975.1). NCBI lineage: Eukaryota > Metazoa > Annelida > Polychaeta > Eunicida > Amphinomidae > Hermodice > Hermodice carunculata. Next base: position 1,093,434 of record CAXHWN010002807.1, on the reverse strand, counting down.
GGATTGACTGAACCTGTGAACGCGGACTTCCAACCACTTTCAAACATTTATTCAAGAGAATCTGAAGCTATTTTCTTAAAGCATACACGGGGGTTGTTGCCTGGAAAGCAGACCAAGTTCTGTGTTACTACACTTGGTCTGCCCTTCTTCGACAGGATTTTATTTATAGTCAGGAAACAAAACTATACTTTGACCCTCCCCCTAGAGTGAGACACCAATCAGGAAGTTAATCATTATCGCCTAGACCAGTAGCAGCCTCTGGTCCCAGGTGTAAATGTTACCATGGTAACCATACTCAGCCAACTAGAAACTGAGTCACTTTTCCAACGCTAAAACAGTGACCTTGTCACAGAAAGGCAGACCCCAGCGGAGTAGACAAAATACGCACCTGGGATCTGCTTTGGAGGCAAACGGGGTCGTAATTTTCGTTCTATAACCGTCGCCATATGTGATCATGAAATAGAGCTTTCAGGGTAAATACTTAGGTAACTAGTACCCTATTATTGACCAATATGGATTCCATATGTAAGTATTGCCAAACAGTAATAGTCAATAAGTTACTCTCCCTCATGTTTCGTTTATATCCATCGAAATTTTAGTTATGACTAAACCCTTATAATTTCATCAGGAAACAAAAAGGTATTATGATGTACGCAGCATTCAACTTGTTCAACCTCAGTCATTATGAACTTTTTGATATTTCACGGTATCAGAAGCAGCGCTGTGACAATCTATTATTCAGCAGGTGGTTTGTCTGTTCATAATTTAATACGGCATTGAGTGAAAGGACATGCAGTGGGTAAAGACAAGACAGCGATATGATATGTGGTTTCAGCCTATACCGTTTCTGAAATTATGAAGGGTTTTCTATGGAACAATTGCATTGTGGGTACACTTTAATACATATGTGGCAAGCTTCTGCAACAAGCATTGCATCAGTTGGTGATCAATATGAATTTTATGTAAGAAATTCCCCACAGTCGGACAGACACTTTTTTCTCTTGAACACAAGTAGGATGTGGTAAACATGAGGGTTCTGTTGCAATTATTTTCGATGTAGTGCATGAAAATATCAATTAATTTAGTCTCAATTGAATACTCTGCCCATGTAGAAAGAGCGCCCAGTTGTGGAGTAAAGAGATTAAAGGTTTGATTCTCGGATTACGCTTCGCGTTGTGCTGGCAGTTACATACTTCTGCCTTATCTTATCCAGCAAAGAGAAAAGCTGCAAGGCACCAGGACCAGTTCCGCTGCTGTTCATATTTCACTCACGGACATGAACTCCACAAGCTGAAATAGTTGCAGGCGAATCGTCGCCAGACATTTTTAACTTTATGCTCAGTACATGTACTATCAAATTGGACATTTGTTATTACAACGGTGTGAGCAGTGCATGTGTTGGTCAAGAAAACGACATGAAATGATATTTAATCAGGTTATTTATTTATTTGTTTGGTTGCTTGTTTTTATTCATTTTATTTTTATCCAAGGGGCCGATCAAAGCAAACTGTTACATGCAACGTCATGCGTCCCGTGGTTTAACTAACTTCCATGAAATTGAATCCAATATTCTCAAACTTTTATTTAATCATTGTTTTGAGCCAATCATATCAGTTCAACACTGTGCAGCCATCACGATATAGGCCGACATTTAACCTCAAAGCAAAAAGATACACCATGTACATGATGTATAAGCTAAAATTTATATACGAAAATTGCATGACAGTCAGCTAAGCAGCAAGCCGTTGATAACCTGTCTTGCTCGTTCTGTGTGTGGTGCCAATAGCATACGAGCAAGGCATTCATTTAAACTGCAGGGGCACAGAACGATAAAAGGAAAATCTAACATCTAATCCCTTGTGAAGTCTGTACTTCATGGAGTTTCGTTAGCAACCAAATGGACTCGATTACATTCCTAATAGAACTTTAACATTATCAACGTGATTTCTTCTTCGCAAACAAACAGCCGACAAAACGAACAGTCTGCCATTTAGAGGGAAAGCCAATTTTGCTCTCTGCTTTAATGGATCGTTCTATTTTATACAGTGCTTGTCTACCGAATACTGCAATCGTGAGGCAAGCAATTCATCCTTCTACCCTGGTGCACTGTTAAGGTGAATATTGGGTTCTTTTCGTGAATAAAGTCGTTACTGAATGATATTTCTTTTAATGGATCTAAAATAGAACCTTGTAAGAGCTGGTCTTTTCTTAAAGTAGAGGTGATTTTTAAAATTGGCCCTGTAACGATATTTAGTCAAATGTTTTATAGATTATTTGACAGAGCAGAATGACCAGAGTCCAGTAGAGTGGTGGTAACCACCCTGCATGGCAGCATGGCAGCTGTCCTGTATGGCAGCGTGGCAGTTGCCCTCTATTATCAGTTATACTGGGGTTTAGCTGGTGATGAAACGGCAAGATGGATCCTGTTGAAAATGAAGGATCTAAAGCCGAAGGCTACATTCTGCTTGGATGGTTTGGCTCTAGGGCCTACATTTTCATCAGCACGATTTATCTTGCCGTATCACCGGCTCAACCCAAGTATGACGATTTTTATCTGCAGATGGATCTTTGCGGCACACTTGTTGAACGAATAGTACTGTCCCGTGTTGCCTTTAGTTGTTTTATAAGTATTTTATTGTCTGTAAATGATGCAAAGCGCTTGACTTTACATTTACCGTCTGGAAAGTCTTGCCCTCCACAAGTGAAATGATTCAGGCATTCATTACGTCATGCCATGTTATAATCAATGTTTTTGTCAGTGAGATATTCACCAAAGTGGAATGAATTTAATAAATATGATTTCTTCTGACAAAGCAGATTGTTATACCTTTTGTGTAATTGATGAAATGTCTGTGCAATAATTCACTTGAATTTCCTTTTGAAGAAAGGAGTATTTATTTGCGCATGCTGAACAAGTGGTCAGAAAATTTGCAGCACAGCTCGAAAGGTCAACCTGACTCATTGCCTTGTATCTTGACTACTCTCAAACACCAGGACCTAATCGGAAAGTACCTATGGAATTTCTTTTGGTGCTGTTAATTTTGACCTTAAGTGACCTTGGAACTTACATACTGGCTTATATCTTGGTATTGATGGATTCTTACCTACCCTTTTGTTGTCATTAACCATATTTAGAAAAGCATCTGTGGATTTCTCTTTTGGTATTGTTAATTTTGACCCTGGGGAGCTCAAAAGGTCAAACTAATTTATTTGCTTATATCTTGAAAATGGTAGATCGTCTTAGGTTTCATTATAAAAGGCGACTCAGGAACCGTGTGAGACAAGACTTTGATATTGTAAATAGTGATGGTTCTCCAGCATGCTAAGTTGACAGTGCAGATGGGTGACATTGATGTCATACATTCAAGGTCATGTGTCCCTGTAGTTATTTACGTTGTTCTCTTGAAATCGGCAGAATTATTTCAGTTACAACTTTAATATTGCACATGGTGATGGCCATGTATAACGGCTAAATTGAGATGCAACTGGTAGATCTTGACCCAATCCCAAGGTAACACGATTAATTTGGTGAGTTGTACCTTTACACAACCATTGAGTCAGGTACGTAGATATTTGCACATCATGATCTATTTCCGAACGCCACAGGACCATTTCAGTCTGTGCGTCCAAAGTTGAGCACAGAACTGTCAAAGTCTTCTTGTTTTTCCTTCAAAGCCGAGTACTAAAGGAATTGACATATTTTATAATACTTCTGTGCCAATACTTTTGACTGTAACGAATGATATTAGCGAAAAAAACGTCGAGATTGGGTGGTCTCATTTCAGCACTGGAGATTGTACTGAATTGAACAAAAACCCAAACCGATGCTCGGCTACATGGGTCAAGGAGTAAGATGCTGCACATCTGGCTTTTTTATTAGTTAATGAGCGTCAATCAATAAAAGGTGGCTTGGGGATAGTATACAATAGTAGCGCCAGTATTTCCGTGCCAGCCTCGTTTGCAGGATGTTATATTTCGGCATTTCCTTAATGCTGGTGGATTTAAGTCCCCGATTCTGGAAATAAATGCCGACTCAGTAAATATACTGCATAACCGTGTTGATGTGGCACTCGCACATAACTACCTCCGTGGAACCATTCTTTTTAAGAATGGGGATTTGGTCGAGGTAATATGTGCTTTTTTCCATTTCAGCTAGGCGACTGGTGCCAAAGGTTGCAGGTTCGAGTCCCGTCGTTCCGAACATAAAATATATTGAAAATAGCCCCTGTATAGCTACTTAATCTCTTGTTCACTTGCAATGCGACCGGCCTATCTCCAGGAAAACATGGTTGCTGGTTGCCCTTAAGGTTGTAAATAATACGTATCTATAACTAACACCCGACTGCGATTAGGTTCTAGCTATCTTAATTCTCATCTTTTACAAATTGGTGTTCATGCGGTGCAGGAGCACGAGGGCATCTGGCATTTTTTCTTTGCTTGTCCCTACTACGCTGTCCTTAGATCGAAATTACATTCCACAATTTGCAGCATTGCCCCATTCTCCATGTCGATATATTTTATGGCTCTGCAGTCTTTTTTTCGATTAAGAACACTCAAATATTTTCAGCAGTACACGAATATATCTCTTTAACTGAACGTTTCAAATCTACTGGCACCGGCTAAACCGTCCCTTCTTTTTTCTGTCTCTTCTTTACTTTTGTCTTTCTTTTTTCTGTCCTTTGTTTTTCTTACTTTCTTCTCTTCAAATCTTTCGATAACTTTCTTTCTCTCTCTATTTCTTCCTCCTTCTGTCCCCATCTCACCACGCTTTGCACTGAGAAGAGTCGATAATACCGCCCCTCTGTCTGTCTTGTCCCGTACCTGTCGCCTTCACCCTGTGCTTTTGTACGGTCACTCACTGCATTGTGGGATTTATCTAGCGGAGGAGTGACGGTGCAAAACCTGTGGGTCTTGTGTCGTCCTGTACTATCCCCCGGGGAGGGGGAGGTGCAAAACCTGTGGGTCCTGTGTCATCCTGTACTATCCCCCGGGGAGGCGGAATACACCCATTAGACCCTCATTTTGACCTCTTTTCGCCCTTTTTCAAACCATCGATCCTAAAGACCCCCTGTTTTGAATTATCGATTCCAAAGACTCCCGATAAATTGTGCTCGAGTTCAATTACGGCAAACCTTTGCCTATGGTAGTTAGTAGCTTTGCCAATACTAGCTCCCAAAGACCCCTTATTTTCTTATTGATTCAGCTCCCATTGTATCTGGATTTCATACCATCAGTGGAGCCTACCCACCCTGAAATATGGGTAGTAACCCGCCCCCTCCCCCCCGTAATACCTGTTCTCCTTCCACAAGAGGGATTAACATGGGGCGTTGCCCTCTTTTCCAATTGCATCAATGCCTAATTTGTATTATTATTATTATTATTATTATTATTATTATTATTATTATTATTATTATTATTATTATTATTATTATTATTATTATTATTATTATTATTGGTAATTTTGTTCAATAAATTATGTTTAAATTAAGGTACGCGGCATTTTCTTAATTAAACTTCTGTCGTAAGTCTCGATGGGGAATGCAAGCGGCAAGAAAAACATGCAGCACATGGTGACCACGTGATATAGATAATTTGGAAGTGCATGACAGCAAATGGACTGCCATGTCGAGCTCGGTAATTGACCCAAGAATTTGGATCTTCCAATGATGCCATGCAAACTAGGATCCCAAACGCAAGGGCAGAGTGTGTTCAACTGGACAAGTCTTCGTGCTGTGGATCAGGGGAAATAAATACGGGAAGAAATACCATTCGGGCACTGAAGTAAGAGGGAGGGGGAAATCAAAGAAGGGACAAATTAATACTTATTAGACTGTTATCAACATGAATTCTAGGTAATAATTCTGACTAATCGACAGTTAGTTGGTGGCTGTTTGCCCTGACGTGTGTAGGGTCTTTGAGTTGCGATAACGAAGGAGGCGGTAAAGGGGGCTTATAAGTATTTCACCTGCACCTTGAGCAACTCCTATTAAATGACAAAATCAACGATTGGAATCAAAATTCATGTATTTTTTCTAGTTTCGATGTCAGCTCCTAAACGTATCTTATTAATATCTTGAAAAACAAAATACATTTACAAATTACAATAATAGCCCCCGTGCCTCCAGAATAATGAAAGTCTCGGCTGCACCCCCTGAGTTGGCGAACAAGGCCAGGGTCAATTTTTGCCATCCGGGATAGGCTCTCCCACTTACTTTGATTGATTCAACAATTTCTTGTTGAAGCAAACATCGGCTCGTGGACATATAAACCCAGCTAACGAGGAACTTTTTTCACGAAACTGAACAATCTGAATTATGCTTTAAAATTTTGGAAAATGTCGCAAACATTAAAAAAAAAAAATACTAAAGGATCATGACTTTTGTGTAGTTAATTTTGACGTTTTGTAGCAAGTAATGTAATCGTTATAATTAGCCGGGATTTCCTAAATATAATATCTATTCACAATGGAATGAGTTTTCTTGAAAGAAATGAGATTCATGTCAATGCAAAAATAATTTTTATATTCCGTTACACTATCAAGCTTAAATAATCTTGTCAAATTAAAAAATAGTCATTACATCTAGTTCGAGATGTGTCAGTTTGTCAAATGCAACGAATGAAGAGCAACGTATATTTAATGCACTATATCTCATTCGGACCTTTTCATCTCTCTTATGCAGCTAGCCCACCTTTCTTCCAAATTCTGCTTTACCATGGACCTTACACTTCAACCTGAATATTTCATTGAGCAAAGGATGCCATCTGCAAGCTTACATTGCCCCTTCTTCATGTAAATACGCATCGTAGTGGCGTAGGTAACCAATTCAAGCTGGTCGTATTCAAATTAGCGTAAAATAATACTTCAAATGTTGAGTGATGCTCAGATCCAAAGACAATTTCTACTTTTTTAAAAGTTGTCATTTGTAGTTTTATCAGGAGAAAAACATTCTTGCCAAGCTGACAGAAGTTTAGGGCAAAAGGCTAATAGAAATGGCCGTCTGGATTGTGTTTTCAATGTCCTGGCAGGTTCTTTTTTATGTTGTAATTGGAACGACAAAAGCATTTCGTTCCCCGTGCCCATTGAAAGAGGGTCCTTCATGTTACATATGTCATGCTTAATAATTAGCCTCTTTACCTTGCCCCACTGATGATTTAAACACGAGTTTACGAGTTTCGGTAGTGCCATAAAGACCTGTGAAGGGTTAATCGTTCTTTCCCAGCGGTATCCAATGGGATAATTTCATTTATCTCCATATACTGGATGTCACCTGATCAGAGTTTCTGCGACACGTGCATATAGTTTGCCGTCAAAATCGCGTTTCCTGTTGCCAGGCTGTGGGCGCACTGATGGAGACACAAGCAGTGGCACTGACATGTCTGAAAGTAAAGAATATTCATTTTAAACATGATCATGATTTCAAGCTCAGTGGGTGTTAAGCCAATATGACAGTCATTTAAAAAAAAAAAAAAAAAAAAACGAAAAAAAACCCCAAGTTGTAATATGTGCAACGGCAACACGTTTGGTATCCTTTGATACAGAGAACTTCGCGCATATACTTGTACTTCTTTGTTGACTTGGATAAATGGGCTGCAGTAGCCTTGCAGCGAATATGAATGTGTCGTAACACTTTTTTACTAAACAAAATTACTGTTTAAAATCTCCTCTGGAACTACCCTGTACTTTGAAACCTGAACACCAGGGATGATTTTGTACCTTGGCAACGTACACACCAAAGAATTTTATCTGATCATGACTTTGATCCTGAAATTAAATTGGTGAACCTTTGACCCTGGCCTAATATATATATATATAAATATATATATATATATATATATATATATATATATATATATATATATATATATATATATATATATATATATATATATATATATATATATATATATATATATATATATATCACAATTTCCAGGAATACACGATCTGTGTTCTGGGCTACGATTCTAACTCTGTTTTCAACATTTTCATTTGATTTAAATAATCTTAGTTTAATCCAGAACTTTGTCTTTTAAGCTGGAAAGGTTCAGGAACAAATTAAGATTTAGCCATAATCCTGAAATGTTAATCATATGCTTTGTACAATAGCCATAAAAAGATTGATTCAGACTAAAATTCTTCATGCCACCCAGGACTAATGTGGACAGTGAACTTGTAATACCTGGTTTCAACTTTTTTTAGAAAAGACAGGGACAAAAGTTCGAGAGGTGGCGGAGTTGGTTTATACGATCGTGAAAACATTAAAGCTTATGCACGGAATGATCTGTTTATTAATGATAACATAGAGGCATGCTGGGTTGAAATAAGCCTACCTGAAGTGTCTTCTTTCTTAGTATGCGCCTTATATCGGCCGCCTAGTGCAGGAACTACCTATTACGAAGGGATTATTGACAATCTTACTAACGCTTCCCCACTGGAGAAAGAAATTATAATACTGGGTGATTTAAATTTCAACTACAAATGGGATGAGACTTTACATAAAAATCCCATTCATTACATTGAACAATTGTTTAGTTTAAATCAATTGATTACGGAGCCGACTCGCGTTACTCTATCGTCATCCACCTTGATTGATGTAATACTTACTAGTATGCCAGATAAGCACTTGTGTTCAGGGGTTAAGAAAGTTACTCTGCGTGATCATTTCTTAATTCATACGTCTCTTGAGTTCTCACTTGGTAAACCAGAACATAAATATGTAACTTTTCGTGACTACAAGAAATTTTGCACAGACAATTTCATTACAGCTCTGGAGAATTCCGATATTTTAAGCGGCATATCAAGTATTGACAATGTTGATACTGCTTGGGAAGTGTGGAAGAATGAAATTCTGCGTATTTTTGAATTGCATGCTCCTGTTAAAAAAAATTACGCTTACAAAATAGACGCAATCCGTGGGTAAATGGTGAAATTACGTATCTAATGTACAAACGTGATCATTTACATGAGAAAGCTGTTTCAGAAAATTCAGCCATATTGTGGTCCGAGTACAAAACGACCAGAAATACTGTGACAAGGTTGGTACGCAAAGCTAAACAAGAGTATTTTAATGGCATTGCTGGTGAAGTGAACAAGAAGCCCAAAAAATTCTGGAATGCCATCCGTAGTGTTTTTCCGGGTAAGAAATCAAATCTTTCTGTCAACAGTGATATAAGCGCTGACGATTTCAACAAATATTTAACCTTCATAGGTCACCAAGTCTCTTATAAGTACGCCTCTGGAAATGAATTGCCATGGAAAGGTCCAGAAAGTATTCATATGTTCAAGTTTCGACCAATTAATGTTTCTTCAGTCGAACACTTATTAAGTGATCTTCCTAATGCTAGTACGCTTGATTTATTTGGTTTTGACACAAAACTACTGACAACTGGGGCTGCCTTAATTGGATCGTCCTTAGCTCATATATTTAATCTGTCTTTGATTTCGTCAAGCGTCCCAGTCGACTGGAAAAAAGCCTCTGTATCGCCTATTTATAAAGGTGCTGGCAATAAGACCGATAAGACTAACTACCGACCTATTTCTATTACGTGCCATATCTCTAAGATTATGGAAAAACTTGTCCAATCCCAAATTCTTACATATTTAGAAATACATTCCTTCATCTCACCAGATCAGTCAGCGTATATAAAGAGGCACTCGACACAAACTTCCTTGCACAAGGTTATTGATGATTGGTTACACAACATTAACGACGGTTTAATTACTGGTGTATGCTCACTTGATCTACAGAAATGCTTTGACTCCATCAGTCATAGTCTTCTCCTGATCAAGCTACGTAAGTATGGTATTAAAGAGGCTGAATGCAGATGGTTTGAATCATACCTGACCGACAGATTGCAACAGGTAAAATGTAATGGCAAGGTATCCACATTTCGTGAGGTAGCAATCGGGGTTCCTCAAGGGTCCGTAATTGGCCCAATTTTGTTTATCCTTTATATCAATGACCTGACCCAATATGTTACCGAGGGCTGTTGTAATCTGTTCGCCGACGACACCCTCCTTTACACCTCGGTTTTCGAGACGAGATTTAGCGAGAGAAGGTTGGATTGTTGAAGCTGGTGTAAGATTAGCAGATTTTGTGTAATTTTAGACAGAGTTGGACCAAATTGGAAGGGGGTTTGTTTTATGAATATATAGAGGCATCGCAGGGAAAGTTTTAGTGATAAACTCGGGCTATTTTTAGGTACTTTGAAGTTGAAAGTTTGAGCGAGCGGAAATAGGACAGTAGCGTGGGAGCCGCCATTTTGAATTCATTAGCGAGGAGTAAAATAATAAAAAAAAATAATAAACATACAAGGTAAAATACAGACTTAGAGTCAGCATGTCGGGTCGTGGTGTGCCGCAGAGCAGGACAGGAGCAGGGCGAGGGAAGGGAACAAGAGGGAGGTGTTCTAGAGGAGGGAAGCAGGCAGGACGGGAACGGATAGGAGGGCGGGAGGAGAGCAGAGCAGAGGAAGGGACAGGAGACGGGGGGAGAGGTACAGAGACGAGGGAGGTAGACAGAGAGTGGGAGGGATACATACAGTGCGAGGGGTGCTGTATGTGGGAGGAGTTTGGATTTACTGGGCTGGTCTGTAGCTTTGAGGAGGCAAGGGAGGAAAGTTTTAGATACAGGTGCGGGAAGTGCAGGAGGACTGAGACTTTAGAAGTCCAGTTGGCAGCCCTTAAGTTAGAGCTGGAGGAGGCCAGAGATAGGAGTAGGGCTGCAGGGGAGGGGGCTAGCATGGTAGGGGGACAGGAGGGTGGTCAAGGGCAGAACAGGGAAGGGGATAGAGAGGCGATAGGACAGACAGTGCAGGAGGAGGTAGGGACCAGTGGGCAGGAGGGTGTAGGGGAGGAGGGAGAGACGGCAGGGGAGACAGTGAGGGAGGAGACGCAGGCCAGGAGGGAAGCGGGAGGAGAGAGGATTAGTGTCAGACAGGCAGTTGTGGTGGGAAGCAGTATCGTTAGGAGGATAGATGGGACCTTTTGTAGGAGGGACAGGGAGAATAGGGTGAGGGTATGTCTGCCAGGGGCAAAGATTAGAGACGTAGAGGAGCGTTTAAAGGGGCTAGTGCAGAGCAGTGGGGAGTGTCCGAAGGTCATTGTCCAGGTTGGGACTAATGACCTGTCGGACAGGGAGGAGGGGGGAATAGGAAGGGTGGGTACAGAGACAGTTTTGGGAAGGTATAGGGGACTCTTAGACCGGATAGGGCAGTTAGATTGCGAGGCGCTAGTTATGGGGATCCTACCAAGGGCGAGGATGAGTAGCTGGGAGGCTAGCAGGATATGTGGGATAAATAGGCAGCTGGGTAGGATGTGTAGGGGGAGGGGTATAGCATTCAGGGATGTATGGGAGGATTTTGTCGGCAGGAGGGAGTTGTTCGCCTGGGATGGGCTGCACCCTAGTCAGGCAGGAGGAGATAGGCTAGGGCAGGTTTATAGTGAGTGGGTGCAGCTGCAGGGAAACTAGAAATCCCGGCGTCTACCAGGCAGTCTCTAGGGAAAAATGTTGGAAGCAGGAAAAATGAAAGCATAAGGATGAGGAATAACAGCAAGGCAAAGACAGTGAAAATAGGGTATGTCAATTGCAGGGGATATAAAAACAAAATGGCAGAGATAAGAGATGTAATAGAGAGTGAGGGAATAGATATTGTAGCCCTAGCAGAAACACATATCAGAAAGGAAGAGGTTAGCATAGTAGCATGCCCAGCAGGGTATGAGTTGATAGGTACAGGGAGAGAAAGTGGACAAAGAAAAGGAGGAGGAGTAGGCTTTTTGATTAAGAAGGGGGTAAAGTGGCACGAGGTATGGCAAGACTCCTGGGAAGAAGACAACGAGGTGAAAAATGAGATGCAGTGGATAGGAATAGAGTCAAATGGAAATAAGGTAGCAATAGCTGTAGTGTATGTGGGTCGTGAGGGGTTACCTAATGAATGGAATGACCAGATATATGATAGGATGAGAATGATGGTTAGCGACGTTCAGCAGCAGGGCTACCAAGTTATGATAGCTGGAGATTTTAACGGACACATAGGGAATGGAATGAGTGGAATAGAGGGAGGGGATAGCGGAATTAATAGAAATGGAACCAGGTTACTTAATTTCACAAGGGAATTTGGTCTGAGGATAGTTAATAGGGATGTAAAATGTAAAGGAAAGTGGACATGGGCATCTGGTGAAAGGCAGACAATAATTGATTATATTTTAGTGGACAATGGAATATTTCAGATGACTCAAAACTGTGAAATAGATGATGAAGGGAGATTGGATATAGGCAGTGACCATAACTGGATGATAGTCTCCATTAACATGAAATACCAAAGAAGAAACCAAGGGGAAACTAAATGGGTGTGGAATATTAAGGAAGAAACAGACTGGGCAGGGTATCAAGAGAGTCTCAAAGTTGAATTGCAGGAATGGAAGAATAGATTTGAAGACGAGGGAGAAGTACAGGAAATGAATGGGGACCTGACCAGAAGAATTCTTAAGGTAGCACAGGAGAAGATAGGTAGAAAGAAAGTCCCAGTTGAAAATCTAGGATATAGAATAGACCCAGAACTGAAAGGAGCCATAAAAAGAAAGAGGGTTAAAAATAGAGCATGGAGATTAGCCAGGAAAAACAGGTACTCACAAGGCGATATAGAAGAAGCTAAGAGACAGTATATGGAATGTAGAAGGAATGTAGCAGAGATGAAAGCAGAGAAGAGGGCCAGCAATAATGAACAAATGACAAGGAAAATAATGGAGAATGGGGGGGAAGGGTCAGTCATCTTTTGGAAACAGGTTAATTGGCGAAAACAGAATAAAGCAGTGGAAATCATACACAGAGGGAAAAAGACTGAAAACAAGGAAGAAATACAGGAAGCCTTAAGGGAGCATTGGGAAGAAGTCAATAACCCACAGTGGGGTCAGGGAACAGTACCAGGGTGTCAAGCAGAGTACACACAGGATCAATGGGATCCAGAGATGTGTTGTAGGATCAGAAGTATAGAAGTTAAAATAGCAGTTGAACAGATGCTTCTACGCAAAGCCCCAGGACCAGATGATATCTTGACAGAATTCATAAAGAGAGGGCCGGAAGAAATTGAAGATAGTTTACAGTTGCTTTTCAATAGGGTCATTGAGAAAAGACAAGTACCAAAGGAATGGAATAGACTAAGGATTTCATATATCCCAAAGAAGGGCCCAGGAGGTCAATTGGATCAGTGTAGGGGCATTGCGATTTCATCAAATGTGGGTAAAATTTTCAGTAGGATAATGTACCGGAGACTAAGTAGAATAGTTGAAAGGCTCGGACTTCTGGGGAAAATTCAGAATGGTTTCAGACCAGGTAGAAGGGTAGGTGACCACATCTTCACATTGACCCAGGTTTTAGAACTGGCAAGACAGAAGCGGAAGAAAGTCTTCATGGGATTCTTAGATGTGAGGAAAGCGTATGACAGGGTATGGAGAGATGCTCTATGGGGAAAACTGAGTGGATTGGGATTTGGTGGAAATTTTCTAGAAATTCTGAAAGCACTCTACAAAGATGTAGACTGTACACTTTCAGTAGGAAAGGTAGAAGTAGAGAATGCAAGTCTGGATATAGGCCTAAAGCAGGGGTGTGTGCTGTCCCCAATTTTGTTCGCTTTGTATGTTAAGGAGTTGGGGGACAAGTTGATGGAGTGTGATAAGGGCATAAGGGTAGGTGATCTAAAAATTCCTGGTCTATTCTTTGCAGATGACATCGTACTTATGGCAGAGTCCCAGAAAGAACTGCAAGAGATGCTGAACATAGCAGGGGAATATGGGAATAAATGGAGGTTAGAATTTAGTAAGGATAAGAGTAAAGTGATGACTCTTGGGAAGAAACCAGATGGAAATGAAAAATGGAGAATTGGGCAGTTCCAAATTCCAGAAGGTAGGGAACAGTTAATTGAAATTGGGGAGGTTGATGAGTATGAATACCTAGGTGTTAAGATTAAAGCAACGGGTAAAGGCATGTTCAGGTATCAGGTGGAGAAGATTAAACAGAAAGTGAATCGCACAAAAGGAATGATTAAAGCTACTGCATTGAACAGTTTCAACAGAGCATACACAGCAAGAGTACTATGGGATAGAGTTGCAATACCAGGAATGATATATGGCTTAGATGTGATTTCAGTAAGTGAGGGAGATATCCAGGGAATGGAGAAAGCACAGAATGAGATGGGGAAATGGATACTAGGAGCACCACCATGTACAGCAACAGAAGCAGTCCTAGGAGAGTTAGGATGGAATAAAATCACAGATAGAATTGCCAAAGCTAAGTTAAAGTACTGGGGTTATTTACAAGGAATAAGTGAAGACAGGTGGTGCAGGAAAGTTTACAATCAGGTAGCCAAGGAAAAAACAAGATGGGTCAAAGACATAGACGGGTTAGCAGAGAAATATGAATTAAAAGGATATGATGAGGTGGATGATTGGAAAGCATATGTAGGTAAGACTGTTACAGAGGGTTGGAAAGAAGACTGGAAAAGAGGAGTCAGGGAAAAAAGTACATTGAAGGCATACAAGGTATTAGAAAAGCCACAGAAAAGTGTGTGTTGGGATGGAGGGAAGGGATCCAAACTTCTGTTTCAAAGTAGGGCAGGAGTAATCAATCTCGAAAAGAGAAGTCAAAAGTGGACAACAGGGAGTAATGGAAAGTGTAAGTCATGTAGAAAAGAGGCAGATGAGACAGTGGACCATTGGCTGTTGTGGTGTGATGCATATAGAGAGATAAGGGAAGATTTTTTCAGAAAGTGGCACAGAGAAGATTACAATTACAAGGGTTTAGAAGAGGTTCAGGGTTTAGAGGAAGAGGAACGTATAGCATGGATTTTAGGTATGAAAGGTGGCTTTCTGGGAGGCAGGAAAGGTAATAAAAATGTACAGGACTACCTGGTAGGATGCTGGGAGAAAAGGAATGAAATAATAGAGTTAGAAGGCAACAGGTTAAATTAGAATTCCAGAGTACAGGGAGGGGAAGGAATGGGAATGGTGGTAGCCCTTATAAGGGCGCCCATGGGGGCTCCCATGGGAAAAGCCTGAGCCTTAGAGGCGGGGATGGGGTGTGAGAGGGATGGATAATTTTTTTTTTTTTTCTAGGCCACCTGTGTCACAGAGTGACACAGGACCGCGGCAGACAAGCGGAGAGCCACCGTATTATTATTACACCTCAGCTAACAGTTTGAGTGAAGTTCAGTCTCGACTCCAGAATGACGTTTCTAGCGTTGAACAATGGTTTAAGGGAAACAAATTGTGCGCAAACCCTAGCAAGTCACATACATTGTTGATTGGTTCAGGCACACGTGGTCACTCTGACCTTCTTATCGATATGTATGGTGAGCCTGTCGCCCGAGTTAATTCTTTCAAGCATCTTGGTGTGGTTATCGACGATGAATTAAATTGGCAACATCATTTACTTCACTTACAAAAGCAAGTCAATAGTAAACTGGCCATCCTTCGAAGACTTAGTTCTTTCTTACCTCGCAGCGTTCTAATTCGGATTTATAAATCTTACATCGAGCCTAACTTAGATTATGCTGAGACCGTCTGGGCCTCCTGTAGTACTAGGGGCGCCATATCATTACAACGGCTTCAAAATTATGCCGCCCGCATTATTTTTGGGAATTTTGACTTTATAAATACCAGAGGCGTGGACCTGGTCAGACAACTCAACTGGCAACTTTTAGAAGACCGGCGTAAATTTCACACAGCTTGCCTTATGTTCAAATGTGTCAATGGTCTTGCACCTGATTATTTGTCTGACCAGGTGACGCTTGTATCTGATGTTGCCTCATACAATACTAGACGTTCCTGTTCATTAGATG
>CAXHWN010002807.1:1052400-1077400 GCA_964020975.1 Hermodice carunculata | reverse complement strand
TTGTTGTTCCTGCGGTGAACAAGGCAATTTTTAAACGTTCCTTTTCTTATTATGGTGCTACTGTGTGGAACAGCTTGCCGGACGATATTAGACGTGTAGACGACATATTGTCTTTTAAGCTCAAATACAAACAGTTTTATTTCACAAGGACCAGAGAACAATCTTAACGTTTGGACCATGTATAGTTTTAACTTTTAATGGGCTTTCGTATTTTAACATTGAATTTTCACATTATAGGTTATGGTTTTATGTGCTTTAATTTTACGTATGTCGTGGATCTGATCGTGTTTCTTTTATGTACCACTTTTCATACTATGTATATTTTTGTACATGATTTTACTGGGCCCGATTGAAAAACAGCATTTCTGCTGAATCGGATTCCCAGAACAAATATATTCAATTATTATTATTATTATTGTGGCATAAAGACATGTGGTTTTTAATTTTGATCCTAAATTTGTTGTCAGATTAAAATTCTTTGTGAATATTGCTGCAGAAGACGTGGATGTTTTCTGTATTTTAATTTTTCCGCTGTTCAGGGCGTCAACAAAGCAGGATGGAGGTCTGTTCAGCAGGTAATATGAAATAATGCGCCTGCGTATACCAATGTAGAGACTTCACCCACGGCATCATATTAAAGCGTAATGAAAGAGCTACCCACCCCACTCCCACCCCTCCTTCCCGTGGACGTGGTGATATCGTGATGTAGGCTAACTGTTCGGCAGCTCTTTCTTTACATATGCGAACAGGATTTTTTTTCTTACCACGGAGACAGGTGCATCTTGATTGGTCGGTGCTTGTTCGAATTCAAACCTGTAAGAAATTGTGCTCTTTGAAAAATCAAAGATACATATCCAAAACAAACAAAAAAATAACGAGAATTCGTGGATCCATAGGCCTACACCATGTATACAGTTTTATCCTTGTGACCAAGCCGCTGGCGATGATTTATGTGATTGTTTACACTCCATTATATATCATTTATTCTGCATTCTTGTAAACTTCGACGTGAAATGAAGTTGAGGAAGCCCACAAAAGCGCTCAAAGAAGTCTACACACGATTCTCATTTCCGGCGTCTGTGAACCTCATTTTGAGAACGTGATTGTAAGAACCTCAACTGCGGCTGGGTATCATTAAACATGAATTCAGCATGTTTGCGTGAACTCATGTCACACGAAGTAGGCCTAATTAATGTTCCGCTTTAATATTAATCCGTGAGTGTTCAGTTGGCGTGTGTGCCGAGCAAATCCACCTGAGCTATGAAGTTTGAAGCCATTGGAATTTGTTTAATTATTATTAGGTATATTCGTGAATATGTGTCATAGACGGGAGGTGTTTTTCTATTTTCTTAACTTGTAAACTAATAAACTACAGGCATAAAGGAAGCCTGTTTCCTTTATCACTGTAAGGTCTGCTATTACTATCGTGCATCATGCCCAGACCTAAACTGGCTACAGTAGAGGGTAAGCCTGTGTCCTCAGTGCGCTGGTGCAGGTTATAATTTTGCCCCAGTAGGCCTAGGCTATAGTATAGGTCTACGTACAAGATATGGAAGATAAGAATATCTAGCAATAATAACACATACGAAGCTCGGCAAATAAAGGGGTAGCCAGTGCACAAGTAGGCCTATGCTAAATACGCACGCCCGGTGTGCCAGTCCGCAAAACCCCTTTACCCTCTTTAACAGATACTTGCCCTGTGCACGTAAATAGTGGGTTCAGCAGATGTGAAAACATTGCCAACAGCAAGCACGGTAGCGGTCTCTCTTGTCAATGCAGACTCGTGCTCACAACTGACACAGTGACAGGGACCTAAACATTCATTCAAAATGCCTGAAAATTCGATATCCGTGCAAAAAGACTATAGGCCTATTATATGCCCTACGCGAAAATTAATGTTATCAGTGATGTCCGCCGTCCCTTCTTGTAGTCGTAGTTCCGTAGGTGGTCGGAAGCGCTCAGCATCTGTGCAGACGACAAGAAGATGGCGGGAGAAGCAGTCGCCCCTGACATTCTTGAAAAGTTGTCGACGGGTGGTGCTGAGCTCATACCATCGGGAACTTTTGCTCAGATTGATAAATAGGCCTATTAATGACTTGGTCAAGGACCAGCAGAACCCCACAATACGGTATTACAGCACGAAAATCTGATAGCGATGTTGGTTTACTTACACAGATTCTGCTTAATTAGCCTAGAACTACTCAACTTTTGTTTTGTTTATTGTCACTGTTCGTCAAAAAGAATCTACAGAGTATGAACCAGCAAGCCTCATATCAAAGTTTGCTGGCATTGACAGGTATTTGTTATTTCACCAAAATAGGCCTACTAGGCCTAACCACTGAAGGATAAATATAATTCTTTTACTCGCCGCTCCTAGGCCTAATATATTGAACCACATTTAATAATACAGAATAGGCTTAATAATTTAATAATCAAATACATCGTAACATGGCTGTTGGACTTGTGCATCATTTTTTTCACTCGTGGTGATCCAAGATCATTCATTCGCTCAGCTACGCTCTGCTCGTTCATGATGATCTCGGATCACCACTCGTTAAAATAAACGTTACGCAAATGCAACAATGTTATAAAATGTATGTGTACACACACACACACTCACACACACACACATATATATATATATATGTATATGTATGTATATATATATATATATATATATATATATATATATATATACATACCGTATTCATCCTAATAGTAGTGCGCCGCGCCAATGCAAAGATTTGCCAGATCTTGCAGTGTTTTCCCTGGACTATGGAATAAGTACTTTTCTTGATTGAAGGTTTTGAAGGCTGTAGGCCTACAGTTCATTTAGGTGTTAAATAAACATTAATATACAGCAGTGACATTTAATTTCTTAGGAAGTATCATCTTTGCTAAATTACGGGAACAATTTTGATTTTGAATCTAGACCACTTCGGTTGCTTCTATGAGGGCATATGCTACTACTAGTATTAGGATGAATATGGTATATATAGGGTAAAGTCGGGTAATATGGGCCCCCTAACTATTTTTGCTTAAAAATCAAAAGAGAAGAAAGGTAACACAAGGTACCCATTGTTTTCTATAAAACATCGAATAAGGTACCATTTTATCAATATTTTGCTCTTATTATTCAAACAGATTTTATTTTATGCGAATAAATTGAAAAATTAAAAAGTGCCCATATAACCCGAAGGTGAGGGTAATTTGGGCATAATATGCCCATAATAAACTTACATATGCCCAAGTTAAACTAACCTTAGCCACAAACGTGGTCCATACATTTTTCTGCAAGGGTTCAAAATGACTTCATATTCTATTAAAGGTGTTAAAATGACACAATGTGTCTACTTTCCGTTCCCCAGTTGAATTATTTGTTCGTTTTACTCTAAAACGGCTGAAAACCTTTATTCTATGTGTATCTTTGAGCAAAAATAGTTAGGGACCCATATTACCCGACTTGACCCTATAGGGTCTAGATGAAACATTTAAGACGAAATACGCGTCACACAAAACACCCCCCCCCCCACGCACATATACACAGGACACCAACATGCTGATGCGCTTATGTGAAATCATGCATGAAAGTACAAAAACGAAATGCAAAATAATAATCAGCTGGAATTTGCCAAAATACTTGAAACAAAAGCAGCGACTGCATTAAATGCGTCGTTACTGTTTGCACCTACATTCATTGCAAGGCATGCTGTGAGCCTAAGGCGGAAAAAGATCATGTGTTTCCGGTCACCCGACCAACTGTTCTTCTGAAGTGCGGACTCGTAAATTTAGGGGCCACGTTGAAAAAAAGGAAGTTTTTGAAAATTTCTACCTAGTGTATGTATTTTTTTTTAAAGAAATCTAAATTATTTTCAAATCTTTCATTCATTTCTGTGTGTATGGCGAGTTCTGTATCCTGAGTCTTATCAGATTTTTGTTTCTAACAATAATTTTTTCCTGCCTACCGAGAAAATTGAAAAAAAAACAAGTTATGTGACCGGAAACAAGTGTTTTTTTTCGGCCTAATTTACTTCAATGTTTATGTATAATAGTCAAATCTGATAACAATCGTAAGAGAGCTCAACAATTTAATAGAAAATTGGTGTGAATGACCAAGAGTCAATTATAATGCTGCTACAGACATGTATCTGGTAATGTATTGCAGGCTTATTACAAATACAATGCTGGATTTTACCTTTGCACGAGAACGCGATAACAGAGATCACATATAAAAGCTCAAACATTTTAATAGAAAATTGGTGTGAATGACCAATAGTCAATTATAATACTGCGACACACATTATGTATCTGGTATAGGGTTATAACAACGCCAGATTTTACCTTTGCACGAGAATTCACTAACAGAGATCACCTGTAAAAGTACCTTGGCGCTTTGGAACACCTGCACATTCTGTGTGATGCAATAGGAAACATATTTGACATTGAACAGATGCATCTGGTGTATCACAAAATTTCTCTGAGCATATGGGACATTCTGCATTGGCTTCTTTAAAGGTAGAATTCGGCGCTGTTTGGTTGCCACGTTTCATTTTAGCTAGCATAGAACGGGAGGCATTACTAGGCTGTTGAGCTGTTTGGTCACAATTTTTCTGAGGACGCTTCTGTCTAGTTTGTGTAGACTTGGAGGATGGCTGAACATTTTGCTGCTTTTTCTGAGACCTTTGTGTTGTGGGTTTTTTAGGGGCATTTGCTTTTTCATTTACTTTTTTTTTCCTTTTTTGTCTCTGCCCCCTTGAGCTCTTCTTTGTACTGCAAACTAGTCTGCAGCTCAGCGTGGGCTACTTTACGTTTTTTACATGATGTACTGCTACAATTTCTCTGAACCTTTGGTATGCAGCATCAAGAAACGGAATGATTTAGATGGCTCAGTGTCCACAACAGCAGTGTCAATGGATGTTTGACGCTTCTCAGTGGAAGTGCCCGTGGAAGCTGAATGTTTCTCAATGGTGTTGGTGGTGGAAGATGGATGCTCCTGTACGGCAGGGTCATTGGAAGCTGGACACTCCTCTACGGCAGTGTCAGTGGAAGCTGGACGCTGTTCTGAGGAAGTGTCAGTGGAAGCTGGGCGCTCCTCTATGGCAGTGTCAGTGGAAGTAGGAAGCTCTTCTACGGCAGTGTCAGTGGAAGCTGGACGCTCCTCTATGGCAGTGTCAGTGAAAGCTGGACGCTCCTCTATGGCAGTGTCAGTGGAAGCTGGACGCTCTTCTACGGCAGTGTCAGTGGAAGCTGGACGCTCGTCTGTGGCAGTGTCAGTGAAAACAGGACGCTCCTCTATGGCAGTGTCAGTGAAAGCTGGACGCTCCTTTAAGGCTTTATGGCAATGTCAGTTAAAGCTGGACGCTCTTCTGTGGCAGTTTCAGTGGAAGCTGGACACTCCTCTACGGCAGTGTCAGTGGAAGCTGAGAGCATACAATTGTTTTACACTTCATAATAGCCCTATAATCCGACTTTTGTCATTCATGGTGAATCGGGAAAACAGTTTCCAAATAATCTACATGCTCAATGTTGTTTTTTTTTTCGGGTGGGGGGGGGGGCACATGTATTTTATGTCACATGGCTACGCTACCATAGGAAAGCTTATGGTAGCTCTACTAAGTTAAAGTGATTAAAATAAATTATCATAAAAACTAGGGCTACCGTACTAAAAAATACTCAACAATTAAAATTTTGAACATATGTCTAAAGTTTCAGTTTGAATATTTCCAAATGAACCCCATAGTTTGGATACAAACTCCTCTGTCAAGTTTTGTGGTTCTACGACAAATAATAACTTATTTGAACATTTTTTAAGCAATCAGAAATCTTCGATTCTTTTAGTAGTCGCTATGAAGAAAAGTTCTGTTTACTTTTCAACTCTATATGTATTTAGACTAAGATACCGATCTAGTGAATACTAATCAAGTAATCAAGTGTTCCATCGTTTCATTTGTTTTATCCTCTTCAAAATTGAATTGAAACACCATTGAAACTATATACTTTCTGAAAGAGCAGAAAAAGGGGAGTGCCAGAATGTCAATTATTTTGGCTAACACACAAATTATTGAAAGATTTGACCAATTACATAAGCAATTAAATTTTAATTAAGATTGTAACTTATAAAAAGGAACTAACACCAGTAATGCTGAATCAATTATTTTGGTGCCAAATGGAAGAGTTCAGTATGTATTCCAAAAACGTGTCTCATTTTTTCTGCATCGTATTTATTTTTAAAGATATGGTTTAGTCAAATTTTGTTCTGACATTTTAAAATAAAAAATTTGATAATTTCTTCTTAAATTAGTAGTAACTTAAAAAATTTTAGTAATAAGAAGAATAAAGCAAAACACGTTTTTGGAATACATACCTAACCTTTCCATTTGGCACAAAAATAATTGATTCAGCATTGTGAGTGTCAGTTCCAATTTTTTTTTAAAGTTATAATATTAATTAATATTTAATTGCATATGTAATTAGGCATATCTGTTAAAATATTGTGTGTAAGCAAATATAATTGACTTTGTTGTACTACCCTGTTTCTCCTCTTTCAAGATATATATAGTTTTGATGGTGTTTCAATTTGATTTTGAAGAGGATATAACAAATTTTAAAAAAGGAGCACTATATTAGTCTTCACTAGATCGCCACCTTAAACAAGATAATATTACCAGTAAGTCGAGCCTAACTCTATGCTGAAATAAAGAATCGTTCAGGCTTACCGTAGAAATATGTAGGCCTATTAAGAATAGTACATAGGCCTGGGTTATTCAGCCAGCAAAGTAGACCCTACTGTTATTTTTACTGAATGCTACATTAGAAGTAGGCTATGGGTCTAGAAGAAATAGACCTAGTTGGCCTCGGGCCTGAGCCTAGATGAAATAGTTGGCCTCGGACCTCATAACCATGTGGCTTGTGGTAGGCCTACCCTTTAATAGGTTTACCTTCAGTTTTTCCGTAGGCCTGTAATCTTAGACAAGAAAAGCAGGGTATTTTACGGGTATTATGGGTCTGTGCGTATAATATGGGTCTCTCGTGTGTTTAATATGGGTCCCCTCTGTATAATATGGGCACACCATGCCCATATTACATGCACGTGACATACCTGAGGTTCTGACCTTCACCAAGAAGATTTTAATCATGTGATCCAATCATCGCCCATCCGTGAACAAAATGGACATTTCTTTGTCATAAAACATTGCCTTTTTCCGCTGTAGATCATGCATTTTGTGTCAGGAAGGGGTGAAATTTACAGTTACGTTGTAAGAAAGTTATGTTGTTATTTTATACATTCCTTAGGCCGACTTTTTTCGGACCTGTACAACCAGGCGTTGTTATGGCTGCGTCGTCTGCTACACGCTTTTTGATCACGTGGCACTTCTGACATAAAATGCGTTCTTAGCATAATTAGAAGGGGTGCCCATATTACTCGCGGGCCCATATTACCCGACGTTACCCTATATATATCGTTGTCCAGTGTGAAAAAACCTATAGGCCTAGTGGTTAAAACTACAGACTACAGTGGATCGTCAGGAGCAAAGATTATGTGTAAATAGAGGTGTAAGGGTAAGCCTGAACATTGTGCTATATTTGAACAAATTAGGCCAACGCCCGGAACCTACGATAATCCATAACGTCAAAAATGGAAATAATTGTATCTTTTTGGTGTTCCACACTATACAGTAAGTCGCTTGAAATTTGGGGTAAAATGTTATCCACTATGACGATTCAATAACTGATGAAGGTTTATTTGAAGGTAAGTGGTCGGGCCATTCGTTGCATGGATTTAGCCTGAGTTTAGGCCTAACCTTCAGTAACCAAATGGCAAGAACATGGCTGATACAGCCATAGCTGCGGCCAGAAGGATACAATTATCAAAGGGGTAGGGATCCTAGTGCGCTGGTAGAGGTAATAATTTTGCTCAAGTTCGAGGTTCAGGAAAGGCAGAAGTAAGATTCTTGAAATAAAGTTGGTATGAATTACGCAAGTAAGGTAAATGAAACTAAAGTACGCCATTGAGGAAAACCGTTTGACCCGCTCTCTGGTTTTCAGCATCTAGATAATGGTCTTCCGATCGTAGACATGTAGGCCTACGTTTGCTCTACTCATGAAGCCCAGTTAGATTTGTACACAAAAGTATGTTTGTTGCAGGCGCGGATTTAGGGGGGGAGCGCCGGGAGCGCGCGCTCCCCCCCCCTAAAAATAAATAAATAAATTAAAAAAAAAATAAAAAATGAAAGAAAAAAAATTCTGGCGCCTCCAAAAATTGTTGGTCATCTCTGGTCACACGAGAAAGTATAGGGGGGTTACCCATTATATCTTTGGTCCGAGCTTTCCGAATCACCAAATTTCAAAGACACAGAGTCGATTAATCAACGTGGTGTCAAAGATCCCCAGGAATTAGTTTAATTTGTTCATGGTGGTTCATGATGGTTAATCATATCCTGTATTGTGGATTCGTAGCATAGTAATATGTTTTGACTTCCTTAGAACAATTGAAGTAATTTTTCAGAGGCTTAGTTTTATAGTTAGTTAATGATTAGAAAGGTTTAGATGTATCTTCAGTGGTGCTGACTGAATGTGATAGGTGATTTGTAAATCCTCATCCACATTGTGGATTTGTGTCTTACTCAGTGCAACTCGGACTCTTCTGATTTCAGACAGATCATTTCAGTTATTAAGTGATCAGATGGTGCTGATTGACAATTTGTACTGAGATTATGTATTATATTTACTTAAGCTGATTTGTGAAATCAAGCTCTAAACATATATTGTGGCATTATGAATATAGTTCAAAACATTCCTCTAATTTTGTAGTTTTATTAGTTATTTGATTTATTGCTTTTTTGTCATTCAAGTAGTTGTGTGGTGCTGCCTAAATTGTGATCTAATTGTAAAATTATTCCAGTGTACAGCTGCAGGCTTGAATGTTTTATAGTTACACATGTTCATAAATGTTGGTCACTTCATGTGTCCTCCTTGTTTTTTATGGACTCAAATTCATTTGACAAATGTCACATAACATTCAAATATATTACTATGGTAACTACACATAGTTTCCTGTTCTGGAGAATTTGTGAATTCCAATGACAATTGAACAGGAGATGGAAGCTTTGGAAAATAAAACCCTTTGTAATGATTATCAAAGTTTTATTATGGGACACTGACATCCCAAATGAAGATAAACCAGACATCATATCTCTTACAGTGGTCCCCTGTATAAGGCCCCTGTCACCAGAGGCCACTCCTCTTGAAAAGTCACCATTCTTATGCAGAAAGTGAAACATTTTATTATATATGTTCCCCCTCTAGAAGGGGCCACCCCTCTTACAAGGCCACTTTTAGGCTGCATTTTGGGTGCCTTGTAAGAGGGGAGCCACTGTATTTTATTGACAGAAAAAAGCAGTTTATGCCCCTTCAAATGCATTAAAACCCTGGAGCTTGGGGGGGGGGCGCCCCCCTTAACCCCCGCCAGGGCTCTGCCTTGGACCCACCGGGGGCCTGGGCGGCCTCCGGACCCCCGGCCTTACCTGCTATGTTCAGCTCCCCCCTTGACAAATCCTGGATCCGCACTTGTGTTGTGTGAAGCAATTTGTTCGTCATATAATGTTCCAGAATTGAGTGAATAAACGTATGCAGTGCTTTTTGTGCGCCATCTCTAAGAAGTCGACCCATGAATGTGATGATCGGACAAACTCTTCTTCATTGAGTTGCAGGGGTGTTGTTTCGTGAGTGATGTGCGACAAATTGTGATAACGAGACGGCATGAAAGGCAGCCAGAATAGAAGATCGTCTTTGACAGAATATCCGCGGTAAAGACTCCGAAAGAGGCTTACAGTAACCCGCTGGTCAAAGTTGCTCTGTTTGTGATGTCATTCGATTGCAAACACAAGATATGGTCAGAAAAAGCTTTCGTACTAGTGCCGCTTTTGGTTAACTGATTCTACACCGAATTGACAAAGTCCCGGTCACTGGTCGTTGCACAGCCTTGCAAGTCGTGTTGCACTATAGTATAGAGCCGTGCCCAATTGTCGGACGTACTCAGTTCTCGGAAATCGACGATAATTTTGCCATTCTTCGACAAGATGTGCAAAAAAATTAATTCGATAAGCACCAAGAGACTGATGCAGGATCAAAGACAAGTTGACCATTTTTGAAATATGCGTTTTTAGACCCAATGTCAGCTTTTAGATAGAAAATATCCATTGGCATTGTACTCGGCAATTGTTATTCAACACCCATGCAACGCAGTTTGCAAAATAAAGTTGTTAATCTAATAAATACAGAGGTTCTCACCTCAGTATAATTTCCAGCAAGAAGGTGAAAAAAAATTAACATGGAGCCAAATACTTCCCTATATCCGACATTTGGGCACACCTTTCTGCTCACGGCAGGATTTTCTTGGATCATCTCTTGTAAAATGTGTGCACGCTCGCAATCCGAAGATATGATTTGACAAGGAACATGCGCCAACAATCCACAGTGTTGGTCTTTTCAGCGGCACTGCCAAACAGCGTCAGTAAATGTAATTCATTTTGGCAATAAACGCAAGCTAGCGCTTAGCTGTCAAACCATTGGCCACCCCAGTATATCCCTTACCAATACCAGGCAATCGGGGTCGGGGGGGGGGGGGGGGGGGGCCGAAAACACAAGCAAAAAGAAAAAGAAAAAAACACAGCCGCAATGGTACTTGAATGAAAAGCTCTCTTCGTGACGATTTTTAAAACAAGCGCAGCGGTACTTGGATGAAAAGCTCTCTTCGTGACGATTTTTAATATGCAATCTGCGCCGTCTTGAATATAAACCAACATGAAGTCCAGAATTGCTTGAATGACTTATGCATTAAAGACTCTTCTTTGTCAAGCAGAGACTTACACCTGATGCTGGCTATAGCCTGTAACTTCGTAAGATGCACATCGTTTGGGCTTTTTATGGTCTAGTCCACCGTGGCCTCACTCTTCGCCTGATATCGTTTGCTATCGTACACTGACAGCAGTCGGCGTGTGTCTGGCCGCGTCCAGAACGCTGCTTCAGAGTGCCAGCGATCGTCCCTGACAAACGGTGTTTGGCAACAACCAGACCGGTAGGCCTGCTTCAAAGCGCCAGCGTCAGCCGAAAACCGTGCGTTTGCCATGTTCATGATTTCCCATCGATTTTTTTCTAACTAAATGGAACTGATTATGAAGTGCACAGACAAGCTCCACATAGGCCTATATGTACCGTACGTCAGCCTGACTTGGTCGTTGCATTTGTCTGGACTGGCACTTAAGTGGCAGTGTACAATAATAGGTAGGCTACAGTACCAAATGTTAGGCCTACATAATTTTTACCCGGGAAATTTTGCATAGACCAAGCCATGCTGGTTGTAAAAAACGTGCATGAAAAAATTTTGTGTTGTGTGCTTTGCCATGTATGATTATACTATTTATCTATAAAAAAAAGTGTCGGAAAAGTCGCCAGACGGAGTTGTTTGTCAAATGAAATTAAAGGTCCACGAGCGGCATTTCTGGCTTGTGTCCTATGTGGGACGCAACTCTCTCTCTCTCTCTCTCTCTCTCTCTCTCTCTCTCTCTCTCTCTCTCTCTCTCTCTCTCTCTCTCTCTCTCTCTCTCTCTCTCTCTCTCTCTCTCTCTCTCTCTCTCTCTCTCTCTCTCTCTCTCTCTCTCTCTCTCTCTCTCTCTCTCTCTCTCTCTCTCTCTCCTGGAGGTCATGAGATGTTCATTACACTCTAACTTGACCTACCACCCTTTTACAGAATGAATGCCCATGCCATGACTGCCTTGTTTTCCTGCGGGTTTGAGCGCGGGAAAGTTCCTTGCAACAATTTGGCCTGGACTTACATGTGGAATGTGTACTTTTGTTTTTGGAGGCCGAAACGCTGACAATGAGCACAGAATATTCCGTCATCTCTATGC
This sequence comes from Hermodice carunculata, assembly GCA_964020975.1. Lineage (NCBI taxonomy): Eukaryota > Metazoa > Annelida > Polychaeta > Eunicida > Amphinomidae > Hermodice > Hermodice carunculata. The sequence continues at coordinate 1,065,491 of CAXHWN010002807.1, read as the reverse complement.
TTCATGTTTGTTGTGTTCCTTTGCTCTTATTCCCCTGATGATTGGTAGTGAGAATGCTCCGGGGAAGATACCCTCATCAATGTGACTGTGCTTAGCCTGTGCACATGTACATGATCTGGGCCTACTGACAACGTAGGCCTATATATTAAATCTGTGCTGTTGTTCAGTTTCAACAAATTAATTTCAGGCAAACGCTAACTTCCTGACACCACTGCCTCTAAATTAGGCTACAGTGTGTAAATTGTGGTATGCAATGTTTTCTCAAACGTTCGCAGTGAAAGTGACCCCCCCCCCCCCAAAGAAAAAAGAAAAAGGAAAAAAAATCATCCTTGGCCATACTTCATACGTACACTTTTTCTGTTATCGTATTTGTACATTATGCAAACAGTTATTCTTCTGATATCAAAAAACAGTCACGGTCTTTTTAAAAGTGAAAATGCTAGTTTTTGTTAAATATAATATTGTGCATTCTACATTTTTTAAATCAAGAAAAACTGTATATTTTATTCAGGTTGACATTTTTATAAATGTAAAGCCATCAACAGATCCCTTGTAACTGATCAGTCATTAAATTCCAGTAAGTTTTCAAACTGCAATTAAATTTTCAATATTTCTTATTTATACATAAAAGTAGCTCAAAACATATTTCCAGATAAACATTTGGTTTAGTTAAAATGAAAGAGCATGTTGTTGGATTCAAAACCGTGTCTCAAATTTTTCATTATAGGGGTTTAGTTTAACATTGAAAGCTTTTCGTATGTTTTTTTTTTTTAAATCAATAAAACTTCAAGGGGCTCTTTAAAAAAAACAATGTATCATACAATTTTTAGACACAGGTACTAGCTTTAATTTGATATTATAAACTTAATTGTTTGTTCATTTTCGAAAAGGTAATTTTTATTTTATATCAATTATACAATTCGTAAAATTACATTTTAAAAAATGCAATGTTTAAATCTGAAATCCAAAAGAAAATATAAAACTTTTAATGATTTTTTTATTAACAATAAAAGTACATAATGTTCACAAATATACTGGTTTTATGCATTATCTGAATCTGCCTTGATTCATTTCACACTCTAGGTCAATGATTAAAGATCAACAATAGTACTGAATGACATCAGTTTTCTTCTCTCCACAGCCCTTTCACCATCTATTTTTTATATGAATATTCAATTTATTATTACATTTATCTTTTAAAAAATTCCATATGTTCGATATCCTACATTTTCTTTTGTTAAAATTCCCATGTATGCTTTACTGTTCATCTGGTGACACTGGTATAAAGACATTTTTCCTTCTATACAACAAGAGACCAGATAGTTTTATTTATTACTTCTAAGCCCCGCAAAATTTCAGTTCTTGACAACGTTACATTAGTTCCTGATACCTCTCTTAGTCAGTTGATGACCGGCGCCAAATTTCCCATGACACCTCACAATCAAAAAAAGAAAAATAAACAAGGGTCTCACAAATTTCATAACAAAATGTACAAAGTGGACTCTTCTGTATATCCATTTTACAGAGTTTGTTATTTTAAGTATAATTCGCTGTAAAAACTTATACTGAAACACTATTTTATTTGATAATATAGATCATTTATAATTCTGCAAAAAAAAAATTCTGTAGATGCTCATCTTCCAGATTAACCCTTAAATCGTCCATCCATCTTTATGTATAAGACTTCCCGGCCTTGGTACTTTCTTTAACAAATTCGAATAAAACAACTTGGACAATATTTCTCAACAACAACAAAAAAAAATAATAAATAAATAAAAAAAATCAAAAAAATCAAATACTTGGAATTCTTGATAACCTTTAGTAAATTTGTTGTTTCCAATCATTTGATATGACATGTTATATTTTGATACTTTCTGCAGAATTGCTGAAAGTCTAGAAACGATCCATCTTCCTTCAACAGATCTAGTAGTAGTATTGTACTGAACACCACTTTCATGCTATATTCTAAAAAAAAAAAAAATGGCTTACTTTCAATCCTTATAAACGAGCTGTACCAAAAAAATTTTCTTTTTACGCTCCGAGCTGTATTAGGATATGAAAAGTGAAAATCGGACCTTACTTAAATTTAGAATTTTTTGCCAGAAATACCATGGACTTTATCAAATACATAATCTACATCTTTTTTTCTATATTACACCTCCATACATTATCACCCATTCCAGGGAATTGTACACGTATTAACGTTCCCGTTTTCTGCCGACACCTGGTTGGACCAACCTTTTCACCCTATATAATTTAAATGCCAAGTTATGTGATAAAATATGAGTCATCATAAGTCCGACATCTTCCTTAGATTCTATTAGTATCTTCCTTTTAATTTTATCCTTATCCGGGCCATTCCAAACAGATTGATAAATTGTTTTCTATAAGTCTTTTCCCTCTGCTTCATTCCAAAACCGGACTTTCTGTGGTCATGGCGAAACAGACAATATATAAATGAGTTGAGATAATGCAAAATTCTCTATGACTGTGATTTTACCGTACAGAGATATTCCTCTGGGATCATATATGGAGCTCTGTTTTTTTTACTTTTTGTATCAGGGGGTTAAAGTTTTGATGAATTAATGTATTTTTATCATGGCTTATTCTCAACCCCAATAAAACCCCAGAACCATCTTTATCTTTTTTAAATTTTGTCCTTTAACATTTCCTATTGGCATTATTTCTCTTTTTTTATCATTAACTTTAAACCCCGAAAATATTTCAAAAAGTTCAAATACCCGGATAACTTCTGTAAGGCTCTCTTTTGTCGCCATGATTTTTAAACAAGTGTCATCTGCATATTGACTGGTTTTATATTCTGTTTCTCTTACTGCAATTCCCTCTACGTTTTGATTTTGTGTAACGCTTATTGTTCCGATTTCTGCACAGAAGTTAAAGATATATAGCGACAGATGGCAGCCTTGGCGTACTCCTCTAGAAATATTAAATATTCTCTTGCCTACCCGTTATTTGTAACTTGGTTGGTAATATTGTTGTATTAAGTTTTGATCTATTGGCAAAACGGCTGTTCAAACCCCAAAACTGTAACACTAAATTCACAAACTCTCATTGCAGCGAATCAAACGCTTTTTCAGAATGTACGAAAACTGCCACTATTTTTCATGTCCATATATTCTAATAATTCTGGTAATCTCATGATATTTCCCCTATATATACTTTTTTATGAAACATGTGGTTACTATCAATGATCGCTATTAACACATTTTTTACTCTGCAAACAATATACATTTTGAAATCAGTTTATTATCTATGTTAAGGAACGAAATTGGTGGTCACTTTTTTAAAATTCAAAGGGTCTTTGTCTTTCTTGGTAACATACTAACAACGTTAAAAATACTTGTTCTTGAGAAAGTTATAACTCTCTCTTTTAGTGTGCAAACCGTACAGCGTCCATGGATATTTGGTTCATATGTGTCCAGAACATTTTGTAAAATTCAGTGGGTAACCCATCCGATCCCAGACTTTTATTGTTTTACAAGTTTTTCTTACATTTTGCAATTCATCTGATGTTATGGGACCTTCACAGCTATCTTTTTCTCTCTCCTCTCCTCGAAGTTTGGTACCTGTTCTTTGACATGCAGTAAATTTACCATATTAATTTAAGGTGGATTCTTGGTGGAATATAGCCGTTTATAAACAGTTACTTCCTGATTTGATATTTATATTTCATCACTTGTTATTAGGCCATGGGGTAGTCACAGGTGTCCTATTATTTTGCTGTTATAGTTCCACCTTTTTGAATTGAAAAAATGTTTGACTTTTCACCCTCTTCACACTATCTAGCTCTACATCTCACACGTGCACCAGTAGTTTTATATTCAACCTCCTTACTCAGCTTAATTTTTATTTCCTCAATTTCCTTTTTAGATCATTGTCTCCCTGTATATCATTTTCTTGTAAATTAGTTTCTAGGGAATCTAACTTATTTCCTAATTCTTTTATTTATTTTGTATAAATTTTGTCCTGTGTGATGCATATTTGCCAGTTGCCCCCACCCCCCTGATTTTTTATCAAAAATGTTTTGATCACAAATTGCTTTACATGTGAGGCTAAATTCCACCAGCAGAATGGAAAACAGGTGACAGATGTTTCATAAGATTTTGAAATCTTTCATACAGCTTACAATCAATAATTTGCATTGCCTCTGTTCTATAATGCAATGCATGTTTACATAAACTATGTATGTTGACCTCATTTTCTCGTGTTAAACAAACAAACACTTTTATAAATTATAAAGCAAATTATACTTATGATTTCGTTGATCCAATTATAGTCTTCATTTTGTATTTTATATCCCAAGTTTAATGTATTCAAGTATATGTCAATATCATATAATCCGATGAGCTGAAAACTTGGTTAAACATAGTTTCGTAGGGAACTCAATCTTTCACATTAAAAAAATATGTGCTTATAGCAAGCTTTTTCATTACAGAATAGACATTCTGGATTATATTTATTTAAAGCTTCCATATGTACAAAATATTTCTCGACAAGGTACGATGAAATTACTGATTTTATAACGAAATGGTTAAGCCTTATTTTTTTAATGCATGTGTGTATAAACATCCAGATATGTTTCCAAAAAATATGTATTTTAAAATTTCTACTCCACATTTTTTCAACATAAGGCTTAGTAAATTTCTCATCAAGTAGAATTTTGTAAAATAAATTAATATTGATGGTATTAACATAAATAAGTGTTTCATTAATGTCCACGACATTCACAGGTGTATCCACTTGTACCTTTGTTAACCTAAACTTGTCTATCTCAAGACCTATCTTCCAATTCTTTGGGCCACCATTTAGTAACATACCTAGTTGCAAAAACCATTCGGCCTATGTCAATCTGTCACATAAATATTGCTGATTAAACTCATTATCCTCATTAAATTAATCATTCATATAAATACCATCATTAATCGACTTTGTAAATGCAGTTGACTTATTCTCAAACTAACCGTTGTAATTCCCCCGCATGTCCTCTTTCCTTATTTTTCTAAAGTCATTTGATACATCATGTACATTAAGGGTTCCTTTAAACTTAAACCAGGAAGTTTTATTTATTATGTGTTCATAGAAGGTTGGTAGTATTTTAATATTACACACGTGTATAATTCCTTCAAATTGTTAGTATTCATTTTAAAGCGAGGAAATCTTTACCAAAGTTAACAAACCAAAAGTTGGTAGCATATTCCAGGACGCCTCTTCATTTGAAATGAGTCGCTGCACACACTTTATCTGTAGTAAAATAACAAAATTTTCTGTATATATCATTTTGATACCGCCTGTATCGTAGTTTCCAATAACAGTACTTCTTTTTATTTTGTCTCGTTTACTATCATATAAGAATGATAAAAAAAAATTATTTGCTTGTGTAATAAATTTATCAGGTATAGGTGTGACATTTTCATTGAAAACAAGTTGAATAAGCGAGAGTTTTAATAAAAAGTATCTTTCCAAATACACTCAAATTTTTCTTTTTCCAGCTGTTTAAAACTCAGGTATTTTTTTCTAGTTTTACCACAAAAGTTAAAACCTCACGCTGTTTTTTAGCATGTCCGAAATATACTCCAAGTTCTTTTATAGGTTGCTTAGCCATTGACTTGAGCCAAATTTTTGTTTCTATTTTATGCTTTTGCCTGTCCATAATCCTTCTGTTTTATCTGCATTTAAAATTAAACCAGCAAGTTTACCAAAACATTTTATATTGCTTAAATATTCTTCAATTGACTTTTCATAATTATACAAGCGCCTCCGGCTGTGCCCAGGTAACAAATCAAACTGCCGTCAAAGGAAGTAATATATAAATGGTCAAAGCACATCCATTATAAACATGTTTCAACAAATGTCCAAATAATCCAAGGCCTAACAAAACTATATGTGTGGTTCCGGTAACCCGACCGCACCCACTACTGAAAAAGCGGAACCCTAAATAAATTTAATAAAACACTAAAACAATTGTCTCAAGCTGCCCTTCCCTCATAAAAATTGATCGACCCTGGCTGAAAGATATTATTGAAAAAGTGGCTGTTGTGTTCTTTTATTCGCAGCAAAGTCAACTCAGACACAACACTTTATTGCAACTTGTTACGAGGGTTAACTTGGGCTGCTAACACAGCATAGCTGCATAGCCATGGGTGTTCGACGAAACAGTGTAAACCCGGTTGGGACCTTTCCAGATTGAGCATTACCTGCAAATGTAACTACAACACCGTATAGTTACCAGTTGTAGGCAGCGGTGGGCCCAGAATAGGTATTTTGTGTCAGACACTGCTGTCGGCCCCAGGCTATGAATTAAATAGCAGCACTAGTCGAACCTACCAGGCACACTTGCTCAGTAAAAGGGAGAAGTGTGCCCTGATTGTGGATACAGGTTTGAAAGTACCAGTGGGATTTTATGTAAGTGGTAACAAATAAAGTAGTGTCGTCAGCGTTTTGTCCTATTTTAATTTTTTTTCCAAGAGTGTTAATACCTTTAATATTTTAAAAGGACACAAGAAAAAAAATCAAGTCTGCAATAGTTTGGACTTGGTCTGTTTACATTCTAAGTAAATTTAAATATAAGAAGCTTTTTTACTCTCGTAATATCTACCAGATCTGTGTCTTCCATCCACGAATGGAGGACTATTTAGGCCCTTCTGGGGGTCTGATTTTTACCACCCTTTTCATCCATATCCAAATTTAAAACTAAATAAAATCGCCTCCAATGATATGGTTATTGGTGCCTATATATTTGCCATGGTCAATCTAGTATTGCCTATAATCACATCTATAGTAATATGACTTCCATGATGAAGCCCTGATTCTATATTTTTATACAGTGGGCCTCCTGCATGAATATGATCCAAGTAAATTTAAATTTAGATACATATTTTCTTTGCGAAAATATATACTTTTGATAGTCTTGCGTGAAAAACGGATGAAATGATAATCTATTTCGACATGAAAGTCACAATGTGCCTAGCCACGTTAAACAGGTAGATTAACATTTTAACTTGCGATTATAACACCGTTACTCTGTATAGAAAATACAAATGCAGACGTTCCAGTTTAAAAATCCTATAAAACCATACCCACAATATAAATGGAGGTGGAAAATTACAGATGAGTTAAACAAAGAGTTAATTCAACAAATCCATTTGTAACATTGTGTTCTTTTGGGAATGCTTTAAAGATAAAAAAACTTTCGATTTATGGCAAAATAAACATGGAAACACATTTAGGCTAAGACAGTGGTTTACGTTAAACCTTGAAAACAAGTGTATGGCGGGCAAGACCCAACTTTGTATCAATGCCATTTAAAAAAATTCTGGATGGCGCAAAATATATCCAAGTGTAAAAGTCCGCATTTGTTTTGATATTAGGCTACAAGTATTTAAACGTTTCATTTGGTTGGTGCCACTACGTTCATGTGAATCAATAAAGCGGGTCATTCTTGGGATAAAAGCAACAGGTAAAGGTATGTTCAGGTACCACATCGAAGAGATAAAGCAGAAGGTGAACTGTACAAAAGGAATGATAAAACCTACAGCAACAAATAATTTAATAGAACAGTCACAGCTCGAGTACTGTGGAATAGAGAGGCAATACCAGGAATGTTATATGGTTGCGATGTGATTGCAGGAAAACGAAGGGCATGGGTCAAGACGTAGATTCGTTAGTGGAAAAGTATGAATTGAAAGGTTATGATGAGGCTGGGCCTGAGGATTGGAAAGCATCTATAGGGAGGGCAGTGACAGAAGGATGAAAAGGAGTGAGAAAAAATGCACAAGAGGTATACAAGTTTTTAGAGAAGCCGAAGAAAAGTACATGCTGGGGTGGAGGGAAAGGATCCAAACTTTTGTTTGAGAGTAGGGCAGGGATTATAAATTGAGAAAGGAAAAGACAGGCCTGCAGGTGGCCATTGTAAATGTCGAGTTTGTTCCCAGGAGGCAGATGAGACGTTAGACCATTGGTTGGTGTGGCGTGAAGCATATAGAGAGATGAGGGTTTCAACATAGAAATAAAGACGGTCAATATGACATCTTATCCCATTCAGATGTGCATTGAATAATGTATTGCTTGATGGCCATTCAAGTCTTGCTGTTGTGTCTGATGATGCGCATGTTGGTAGACTTGGCAAGATTTAGGCGCTTTTAGATTTTGACTGATTTTCGACTGTGATATTCACAGGTAATGGTCTCACTGCATGAAGATTATGTATTTTGTCATGGATGTCCTTTTCCAATCAGCTATGGAATATCGTGTAATTTATGATGGGGCACAAAAAGGTATATAGTATGAGAATTGCTGGTGATTGCTGGTGACTGGCGGTAGATTGGCGTCGAAGATCACGTGATTATTGAAGGCGTTTTGTGTGGTACTAGGGCACATGATCATTTTCAACAATATCATCCTTTAAAAGGAAAATGGTGTGTTTCAATGGTGCTGTTTCCATCGTGGGAAATACATCTTTAAGTTCCATGGTCGATACAGTGGACCAGCGACTACGCGTTGGCCTGTCACCGCTGCGGCCCCGGTTCGATCCCCAACGATGGCACAAGTTGTTCGTCCCGGGAAGCTCCTCCGACGAGTGATGTCTCAAGGTTTCCCAAACACCTGCTGAGCACCGTAGGTTTTCGTCGGGATCTCCGGTTTCCTCATACATTAAGTTTGGGATAATTGGGATAAGATCTTGCCTACTGGACCCTGTGGAAGAACAGCCGTTAGCTGAACAGGCTATCCACTACAAAGATGTTCAATTATTAACTATTGTCAGTCGGATCCGATTCATTTTCGCATGTTATCAGAATTTTGGTTCATGTCTTATGGCGGTATAACCTGTTCATGTCTATACTTTATCACCTCATATTGATGATGATGATGATGATGATAATGATGATGATGATGATGATGATGATGATGATGATGATGATGATGATTAGGTGGATGAGAAGGAAATAAACAATTATAATTAGAGTATACTCGTGTACAGTGCTAACACCAGCAGCAGTAATAGTAGTGATTTATTTGCTAAAACTAACCGGGGGGGGGGGGGGGGGGGAGCACTGCTGGCCGAGCACAACCTGCGTTGCATCAATTGTTCACATTTGTGTGCAAGCAAATTCAGTTAGAAAAGAAAGACAGCTATATCTAAAACAATGTATTTCTGAAAAAAAAAAGAAACATAACCTGTTTGTCCGCTTTAGAGTGCTTAGGTGTTACGGTGTTCATAGCTTATCGTGTGGCCCGTGCCTCACATGTCACGCCTCTTAACAACTGTTTTTGAATGGAATCAAACGGAATCAGCCTTGTTTCTGTACACTCGTGCTTGGTCATTGAGAAAATCATTTTTGTGTGTTAAAAGATTCTGCACAAAGGAGCAAATATATTAGAAAGGAACGTTAATATTTTGTTAGGTATGTTTTTATCTTGAAATTCTCCTTACCGACGAGAGGAAATGTTATACTTGATTTCTGATTGTATTAGATTGCTGAAGTTGGAGAATTTGTGCAATTGATAGAAATTGGTATATTCAGGCATGCCATCTATTACAGTCTCAATGGTTAAAATAAAATTTCACAGCAAAGTTAAAACACAAGCATAGAAAGAATTACCGAGGTATTTCGAAATAATAGACAGACATGCAGACGCAATATTGGCATCTGATAGAAAGTTTCTTGCTGCGCTACTCAGATTACATTGTTTACGTTAACATTCCATTCCTCATTTACACCAGTTGCTTATTTGTGACAGCACAAGTCTTACCTTTAATATTTCTATCAATAAAAAGAGACTTTTTAGCTGATAATGGTTCTCCTCTTTGTAACAAGTAACTCTAAGACCCACTTTTGACATCACTAAATCATTCATTTGGCAAAACCCCGTTTCAATTGTCATTGCTTCTTTATCTCCATTTCTTACCAATCTCTAGATTATAATCTGTTGTTGAGAGTACTCAGTGTTGTACCTGTGAAGTGCATATGCGGCATCAGAGCAAGACATATAACGACGAAGTAAAGACGTATCCCACGACACTGACTTACATGTAGTATTACTGCGTGATCCAACAGTTTATGAATAAAGGGCTTTTGCATTAGGAATTAAAAGATCGAATCATTTTGATAATTCAGATAAGTTTGACTATTGTTGTCACTAGAACCCAAAAGGTAAATACATTTTGTTAATAAATCCAGAGACATTTTGTGTTCTGTTTGAGCGTTTTTTAGCCAAATGATATTCTACCTCTTTCATCAACAATGAAAGATACAAGATTGGCTGAAAATTATGCCTTTTATAATCATTTGATTCTGTTTGTACTGTGACAGAGCAAGTACTATTAGATTCATATCCTTATTCTTTATTATGTGGGTTGTCTTTGCTGAATATTTAGCTTAGACAAGGAGCCGCTACTCAGAGAGACATGTACGGGTAAAAGGCTCCGAAACATGTTGAGTAGTTACCCGCTGAAGACCCTTTAATTTATTTGGGCTGATACAGCCTATGTCAAAATTTTACAGAGGAACGTGTGCAATATAGACAATAGTAATTCCATATGTATACAGGTTAGACAGGGACAGGTTAGCTTATGGAGAGTAAAGAGTTCGAACTGCGGAATAGGATATTGACTACTAGGAAGTGGTTCTGGGCAAAAAGACACAAATACAATATAATCTCAGTACATTTTATATGTTTATATTTATTCATGTGTCTATGTTTCTCTCTCTCTCTCTCTCTCTCACACACACACACATGCATATATATATATGTATACACACACACACACACACACACACACACACACACACACATATATATATATATATATATATATATATATATATATATATATATATATATATATATATATATATATCCCCTACTCTGTACCATATTACATTGAAAACCCATGGGATATGGCCTATGTGATATTGTTGACCATATCCCATGGGTGGGACTATTTTTTACCATATTTGTAAAAATCAGAGGTATTGTTTTCCAAATATGGAAGGAATTTATTCCATATTTGGTATATCCAAACTCGCCTTATTACTTTGCCATAAATAACGGCCGAAAACTTGATGGTCCGTCACACATGGGCCCCCTAGTGCCACACTGTCCGGTAACTCTCTAGTGCTAGAGGTAGGAAAACCACAAAAATATTCATTTCCGGGAAAAAAGAACAATATGTTTTCACATGTAAATGTGCCTCGATATACATCAAAATTAACTTGTATTGTCACAAGAGATGTGATAAATGACCGATAATTGATAAATTTACAGATATCAAAGATAGAAACAGGTGTAAAGAAAATACTGATATGCACCTCCAACACAAGAGCGTACTTGACAATTTAGCAATAGGGGGCGCATGTGTGTGTGGTATAAATCCCAGCCTATGGGTGAGAATAAACTGTATTCTGTGATGGAAACTTGGGCCAAAAATGGACGACTGATGGTTGGCAGAAAAAACAACCATTCTGTAAGACGCACGATGTGCAGTCGACTTTTACATCCAAGTGCCCCGCCAACCATTATTCAACAGCTAAGCGGGCACAAAAAATGCGCAGTCCGTGAACAATTATGCAACAGCAGCACGCCACGTGCAGCCTTCTCCAGGAAAATTATTCTTCTTTTCAGAGACCTCTAACATCTGTCCAAAACACTCCCCAGACTCTGTCTTCATACTTGGTCCAAGCTGGGGTGGCAGGGAGCCATCGCCCCGTTCCTTCGGGCAATGCCATGTTCCATGTAGTGAAATAAAATTTTACAAGTGAGATAGATGGTCTTTTTTATCTCTCTTAATGGACTGTAGCAGATAAATACAAAATAATCCTCGTCGTTAATCTGTCTAAACCGAATTCCCCTCGTTGTCTGCCTGTCTGCGCGCCTGATTTCCCGCGCGCGTCGCGCTTGGGTGATCAGGCGCGCAGGCAGGCAAACAACTCGGGGGATTCGGTTTGACAGATTAACGACTCAGGTAATTTTGTCTGTATATATCTATATTTATATATATATATATATATATATATATATATATATATATATATATATATATATATATATATATATATATATATATATATATATATAAGTCATTCCATTCGGACAATTTTGCCACATCATTATATCTTCATACCTGCTCATGATACAAGCACCAAATTTGGACAGTGTGTGAAGATGAGTTTTTGTAGTAAATTGGATCAATTTTTTCAATATTACTACACTCATAATTATGTCTCCCGGTGGAAGCCGGGGGACATATTGTTTTAGTGCCCATTTCTTCCGCTTGTTGTTGTTGTTGTTGTTGTTCAGGTTCTTCAACACTTGGTTTCCGTTCGATAAGTCTTGAAAGACTTGACAGAATTTGATGAAACTTGGTAGGATTATGTATCTAGGCAAGACCTAGGTCGAGATTGTATTTGGGTGACCTTGACCTAATTTTCAAGGTCACAGGGTCACTTATGTGAAATTGGTTTCCGTGCGATAAGTCTTGAAGAACGCGATGGAATTTGATAAAACTTGGTAGGATTATGTATCTAGGCAAGATCTAGGTCGGGATTGTATTTGGATGACCTTGAACGAATTCTCAAGGTCACAGGGTCACTTATGTGAAATTGGTTTCCGTGCGATAAGTCTTGAAGAACTTGATGGAATTTGATGAAACTTGGTAGGATTATGTATCTAGGCAAGACCTAGGTTGGGATTGTATTTGGGTGACCTTGACCTAATTCTCAAGGTCACAGGGTCACTTATGTGAAGTTGGTTTCCGTTCGATAAGTCGTGAAGGACAGGATGGAATTTGATGAAACTTGGTGGGATTATGTATCTTGGCAAGACCTAGGTTGGGATTTTATTTGGATGACCTTGAGCGAATTCTCAAGGTCACAGGGTCACTTATTTGAAATTTCGTTTCCGTGCGATAAGTCTTGAAGAACTTAATGGAATTTGATGAAACTTGGTAGGATTATGTATCTTGGCAAGACCTAGGCTGGGATTGTATTTGGATGACCTTGAGCGAATTCTCAAGGTCACAGGGTCACTTATGTGAAATTGGTTTCGTTCGATAAGTCATGAAGGACAGGATG